>CCAG010005647.1:0-60492 GCA_001077435.1 Glossina morsitans morsitans
CACACACACACACACACACGCTTTCATTCACCCGCTCACGCATACTAGTGTAAAAAAAATGTATAAAAGTTTGCAAGTTGCGCTTAGTTCAAAGCTCACGCAACAAGAATATATTCCGTTACCTTTAATCTAATCTGAATAGCTTTACCGTTATATTAGAACTTAATCTTTTGAAAAACCATCTTATGGATGTAAATGAATCTTTTCTTGGAATTTTCTGCAATGAAACCCATTTTATTTTCATCATAGGCTCCGTGTTAGAGTTAAAGTATGTATTGAAGGGTCCTTTAACTTTTGCATATGATGTGTTTATTTGTCTGTCTGTCCCTCCTTTAATAATATAATTAAGATGTGTAGACTTTATTTGGATAAGGAAACTAGATCGAACTGTGTTTTTTTTTTGTTTTTGTCTTGTTTAATTTTCATCAGATTTTAACTAAAGGAAATCGCTTTACGGGTGCGGCAAGCGAGAAGATATACCCGTGTGCGATGTTTGTATACGAGAATCGAAAATGGCACATAGCAGTGAAAAAAGATGAAGGTCAATGCATACACTACACCGATCGTATAATATATATATTTTGAATAATATTTTAACACGAGTTGACAGAAATTTTTTAGATCATAGTATAAATTAAAAAACGGACTGTTACCTGTAGTGTTTACCTTTTGATAATTGTGTCAGATTCGTTTTAGTTGAATTTTGGAAACAATGCGGAGAGTTTTAAGAATTTTAATTAATATTTAAAAATGCCATGCAATGCGGTAGTCGCCACCATTCCCACCGCATATATATATATATATATATATATATGTAAATAATTTAAAGATTTTCTATCATGTATTCGGTATTTTACGTTATGAAAACTTTGCTGCGCATCTTTAAATAATACGCATTACTCCTATATCGCCATTTCTCCAGAGGATTCCTTTTATTTGATACCCAATTGATTATACTGCTAAGAGGAAACGAATCCTTAATGTTGCGTTCTTCAACCATATTTATTTAAGAATTAATACATTCTTACATAGATAATATATATCTGCATGCGTCAAGAATGTACAGAATAATTTTCTTGTTTATTTTATGAGTAATAAGTGGAAAGCATCAAAAACGTGACAAAAAATCACTTATAATTTTCTGCAGGCGTGGCCGCTTTTGTGCATTTTTATACGGCTATTGTCAAACCACCTATAGAATATACATGCATTAGTAACGAACTAAAAACGAAATTGTTTTTATTTTTAAGAACAGAGCTGGTCTGAGATAATGTTCTGCTTCGGTCGTATCTTTGGACCGATTTGGCCTATTTTTAATGCCAATTTGAGTGCAAGAACTTCCAATGTTTAGGTCGAATTTAAAGCCTATAACTTCATTTTTGCGGCCAGTAGAATGTTTAGCACAGACATTGCAAGGACAGACAGACAGATAGACGGATTTTCTTACATCGCTTTAATGCTTCGATGGTGATCAAGAATGTATATATTTTGTGAAGTGTTTGAAGCTTCCGTCTAGATGTTGCAAACGTTTTGACAAATGAAATAAATTCCTCACCCTTTATTGATGGGGGTATAATTAATAAATAACAAAAACAAATTAATCCATTATAGTGGGCTACGGTTCGCTGTTAAATACTTTGTTTAACACAGTTATTCATATAGCGACTTTCTCTAACACAACGCGTTATATGAGAAGTGGTCCGATTCGAACCATTTTCAATAGCGGTCGTCCTTAGCCCAAAACAAACGGGTATACGAAAATCTCATCAAAATATCTCAAAAATTACGACCTGCAAATTGATCGCACGAATACAAGACGGACTTCGTCGAAAGCTTATACAATTGGGTCTACCTTCTCAGATGTTATATACATCTGTAAAAAATTAACATACTCTTGTATCACAAGTTTTCTCTGCTGTCATTTACGATTAAATTTCGAAAAATGTTCTCATATGATATATATATATATATATATGCTGTTGGTTGATCTCGTTGTCCTTATAGCAAGTTAAGAAATTTTGCTCTTTTTTTTTTAAGTGAACTTTGAAATTCTTGAATTTTTCGTTCTATTTACAGACGTCTACGAAGCGTTCCGTTGATTTTGATGTAGACGAAGATTTCGATGATGACGATTCCGGTTCTGATTTTGATGATGATGAAGATCCTGATAAAATAGAAGTGCCAGGTGAGTGAAAAGCGCTTTCTCCGTAAATACTTGAAAAGCGACTAACAATAATCCAAATATAAAAAACATTTACGATTTCGTTAAAAAATAACATAAAAAAAAGAAAGCATTTCAAAAACATTTCGATTCATTCCAAAGAGGGTGTGATTGATTTAAATGCGAACAATAATAAAAAATTCAATAACTAACTGTACATTAATTTGTTATTACAAACTAACGATGGGTGCATATAAAATTTTGTTATTTCGATAGTATCACCCTTAGGTCTCTGAAAAGCAAAATATTGAATGGAATTTTCTTGGCTATGGCTTTTTACCTTAAATAAATCTTGATCTTGAACAGTAACGAAATCCGTATGTAATCGGTCTAATCGGCACACAATGGTGTTGCTTCAACCAAAACATAAGAAAATATGATTCGGACAAATTTTAAAATTGAAAACTTAAACTAACTCTCCAGCGCTCTCCAGCGAAGATTAAACCTATCGTGGTATCGTGGTATCGTGTTTACAAGCGCAGCACATTCAAAGCTAGCCCCTAGCGATATGAGCGATAGTGCGCATAGAAAAACTTTTGTAAACGCTAGAAAGCCAGTGCTACTTGTAAATGCGAATTTGAAAAAAAGGAGAAATAAACGATAACATTCATATATGGGATAGAGGATAGATGGGTGGTGTCGCAGTCAAACCGTTTGCTGCATTCCTAAATTTGTAAAAGATATCATAACGTTGCGACAAATTCCGATCGTATCAACGTACGACAAGATATTGTGTCTATAGAATATTCTTCAACTATATTCGATAAAAATATTTGATAAGTCATAGTGAATGTCTCGAAATATTGGAACTTTTCCGTTTTCAAGTACAAGCATGACCGAAATTAGTAGCGAAAGTTAAATAAGCAAAAAAAAAAAAAGGAAAAAACTACTATCAGTAACAACGACAATACGGAAGAATGCACAAATGAATAATGACTGACTGATAGGTCTTGAAATGATATCGTAGCCTAAAAGTCCCGCTTCACCAAACGACTTACTTCTTCCATTGCTTGATTAGGTAATTAGTCGACTTGAAAAACGTTTCCTATTTTTCAGATGTGTCACTAATTGTCCTTTTGAAGGTTTTCAAATTCAAAATTGTAATATTGATTACGTTCAGGCCTTCTATGACCGCTAACACGGGTTATTTCAAATCAAATTGATATTTTTTTTTGTGCCACGCGGTCTTCACTTCACTACACTTCCATATCCAATTATTTTTTGCGATCAAAAATCTTTTTGTTTCAGCATCAATCGTGAGCCACTTATCTTTTTAAACGATAATTAAGTCTCTTAGCCGTAGCCTCCCTAAGAGTCATAGTAATCCGAGTACAAATTTCTTAGTTATTGTACGCTGTACACAACTTAATAAATTCAAACCAAAACGAATGCATTAAAAGTAAAATAAAAATAAAAGAAAACTTTCCTCAAAATAATGACGTTAAACAAATTATTGAAAATTTTGTGGAAATTCATAACATATAGGGTTTTTTGCATACTTTTTGTTTTACGGTAAGGTTGGTTTTGCCTGAGAAACACAGATAAAAAGTCCCAAAGGATAGGCGCAAACATAACGCTTTTGTAGATGTTTTCATCATTTCTGTTAAGGAGCGGAGAGAGCAGTTTTCCATGAAAATTTCAAATTTGAAATAAATTTAATTAAATTTATAACAAAGATATGCATTCGGCCTTTGCACTTTTCCAAAAAAAAAAAAACGAAAAAAGTTCTAAAACTAAACTAAACTAAATCTCCTGCAGCAGTTTCCCCTTGCCTCCTCCTCCTCGCAGAAGCGTCCTTCTAATTCATTTCTATGCTACCAGTAGTGTAGTTTTCGTTTGGTTGTAAACCGAAGCAAGTTAAATGAATGCAGTTTAAAATTTGTTTTATGCAAACTCTGCAAATGCCAAGTATATATGTATTGATAATGTTTGTCTGTACGCTTATATGGACGATGTATATGCATATGTCGGTATGTAAAGAAACTTTAGATCATACAAAACCATGGTACATAATACATTAATAATAGATACAAGAGCTCTAAGTGTTTGCATAAACGATGCCCGATTTTAATTAGTTTGCCAACGCATAAATGTTCATGATCAGGGTAAATGATGATTAGAATCGATCGAATTAAAATTTTTTACCAAAAATATTCGATAACCTTTTTATATATATATAGCACATTTTGAAGAAAATGAATTGAAATCGCTTTTGCTGAAGATGTGGATTTATTATAAGCCTAATGTGTATGAAAATGTCGCAGAGTTTCATGCGAGAATATTTTTAATGATTTTTATATCTACCATCGAGAGAATGGGGATTTGTAAAGATGTGGATTTATTATAAGCACATTGTCTATGGAAATATCGCAGAATTTCATGCGAGAATATTTTTAATGATTTGTATATCTATTATCGCGAGTGAGAGAGTGAGAGAGAGATTTTTTGTTGTTTAACTTTTTATTGATTTTCTTGCATTTCGATATACGTAATATATGGCAATTTTTTGTGTTTTAATTTAGGCGATTTAAAATGGCCAACGGCAATAAGACAGCCAGGCAGACAAATCTCAAGAAACTCACTTGACCTTATCAATTATATTACGTCTGGGCGTAATTCCATTACGAAATTCTAGCAGATATCATTTCGCATCTGTATATGTTCAAACTGAAATTTATACCGGCATACAGTTTTTTTACTTTTCATTTCCCATTTTTTGAAAAGGCAAAAAAGTCTCGTCGCCAATTCATAAAAAGATAATCATCGTGCACGAAAGAGCATTTGCGCTACGGATACGTTATGATAGCCCAAGGTCAAATAACCAAAATGGGAATTAAGGATAGTATCAGCGACCTTATTTGAGGTATAGGTGGATGTAGTGTATTGTAGTATTGTAGTGTATTCCAACCAAAACAAAAACCATAATTGTTGAGCCTTGCTAACAACAATTAATGCGAAAGGAACGTGTTATGGAGAAAATCGTGGTATCTTGAGTTTTCAAATTAGCGTAGAAGCAGCTAGCAGCGGCACTAGCCCAAAATCTGATATCCTCGACATTATCATTTGCGGCTACCAATACATCCGATCAATGGCTTATGGCCTTGTTCATCATCACCTCCATTCTTATGGGGATACTTACGAAATGGATGCTCGCGGAGAAAGTTTTAGAAAATCAGTTTTGCGTTCGCTAAGCAAATCTCACTCGTCTGAAAAAGTGGAAAAAAACACATTCTCATTACTTTACACATTCTTATCACTTTATTACTCATTCTTTGGAAAATCTTGGCCATGATTTATTTTTACATCTGGTATATAGACAATTACCAGGACTATTATTAAAACAGATATGTTTTATTTAAATTAAACTTAAATGGGCTCGTTCTCATTGATACTTTTATTCCTTATTATTTTTACAAAACAAAAGAAGAAAAGTACGCTTTATTGGACAATGAGTGGTAAATGTCGATGAGATTTGAGTCCATCTACTAACAAACCACCACAAGGCCAAACTTCACTTTTTGAACGGCTAGTATACTAAAGTGACCAAAGGTGGGATCGTGCATATGTGACATATTGTGAACATATGTAATAAGCAATTTTAAGCAAGGGAACATGTTATTAATTGTTGTGAAAAAAAAATGGCGATTAAATAAGACCGTTTGATATCCCTACGTACGCGCTTATTGTTCAATCAGTAATTTCTTAATCAAAGCGAAAGTGAATAAAAGGGAGGAAAAGACAAAGAAACTCAATCATCATACATACTTCTAGATTGTGATAATTGTATAATATATTAAATAAATTTGAGCGCAAGTTCCCTCGTTTTTACAGTAAGCGGTGAAGGAAAACAATTTGCCCTTTCTAGCCCCATTGAAGAGAGCGTGAGTGAATAAGTGAGTGAGTAAGTGTGTATTAGAGAGACTGAGAGTGCGGTTTGTATGAACCCTCTGTAAATTATTAATTTCTATGTATTAATTAATCCCCGTTCGTGTTTACTTTGAAAATGTCTTGTAAATGATTTACTTACAGTCAGTATGTATGTATACATGTATCTTGGAGGTGTGCAGTATAGCCATCAAGAATTCACTCAACTACTCACACCCAACATATTCACTAATGTATGCATAGTGAAGGCCTCTTATAAATACAAATGCACCTATGCATAGATAACATAGGCGAGCAAGCAGTAAGAGGCAATGCATCTAAGTATAGCTCATTATCCTTTTGGTTGGTTAGTTCGTGGCTGCTATTGCAATTAAATTAGAAATGATGGCAAATACTTCATCGCAACGATGGTGCCGGTAGTGGTGGTAATGGAGAATGCTTGATGTTTATCTGGCCGCTTGATATGTAATTATATTATTTGTTTTAATATTAATATACAAAATTGCAATTATCAACCAATACATAGCCAACGATACATGTGAATACAATATGCGACGTCTTCTTCTTATAAATACCCATGTGTATTCTATGACAGACGTAGAGGTGAGGTTATGTGATGTTTAGGGCTGAAACTACTTTTGTATATAATTTGATTACTTATCAAAGATGTTTCGCATCGTACATATAAGCTCTATATATATACCACGCTAACAGACAGAGGGAAGCTCTTTTTCACTCATCTCTTAAGTAATGACAACCAACGCCTTTTATCTGCGAACTTCTCATACACAGGCACACGTATATATGTAATATACTAAATTAAATGGATTTATTTTCATTCAACATAAATAAGTAGCCTTGATGCGACTCTCGGACATTAATTATTCTCAAATAGACATATATACATATATATTTTGTAATTTTTGTTAACTACGTCGACCAGTCCAACCAGAAAAGTGCATTTTTGCCACGAATTTTGTCTTAACGGCTTGGTTGTGTTGTATTCGACTTCAAATCGATTGAATTTATCAATAATTAACTAATCAGATTTTCAATAGACGTTTTTCCCAGTTGTTAAAATACCGAACAACATATACAGCGCATCATAATTTAAGTAAAAGTTGTGCCAACAATTTAAACGAAGCATTCATCGAAATCAAAAAATTTACTCTTGGTATTTTTCGTTTTTTCTCCTCTTCTTCCTGAAGGGCAAAGACTAATCACAAACTTACGCAACTGAAAACATGTTGTCAGTGAAGGGGTCGTAAGGGAAGCGGTTTAAGAAACTCCCATCCGGAGATTCTGATCTCCAAAATAGCTTTCGTTTTAATCGGCGCGTCAGTATTGAGATGGAGTAAATTAGATTGGTGTGATTGAGTGGCTTGCAATGACATTCGATAATGCACAATAGAAATTCTATATAATCTCAATATTGAGCAAACATTTGGTTTTCGAAATATTTGCGGAACCTCGGTTTTCGTTATGAACTTAGGCTTAAAAGACAAAACTTATTAAGAAAAGTTATTGAGACGTTACCAATAAGTCCTCGCTTGTTTTCAAGATTGAACATCTGAGACATTGTGACATCTGAAAACATTATTCCAAACATTTACGTATCCCACTGATGTGTATACAAAACACTCCGTGAGGCATTCAACAGAAAGTATCCCCGTTTTTGCTTATTTTAAAGACCAGCGATGCAGAAACATGGCCAGTGATGGACAATGAACGAGCTGCGATGCCAAGATCGTAACTGTTAACATCAACGACGAAGTTAATTATGACGTCAATGGTTGGCAGGTTGGCAGTTGGGCGTAATTTAATGAAAACAATGCGCACAAACAACAAAAATCATGGTACACCGATTATCAATTGTGCTGACGTTCGAGTTAATGTCGGATAATTTGCCGAGGAAGGGTTGGTATCCGAAAAGTAGACTGTGTTGGACTACCTTCTATATTGTATTCATCAGATTCTACTTCCGATATAAAATTGGTTTCAATCGATTATTTCGGTTCGAGCAGAATTTTCATATTTACGGTGACATCCAAAAAATGCATTTTTTATAGATCGATTATCGTTTTCACGTGGCATTTATATTTTGGCTAACGAATGGGGAAAGCAATGATTTTTTTTTCTCCCCTTTAAAATTTAATCAATTGAACGAAATTTATTCGCGCACCTAATATTTTTCATTTGTTTTTTTTTTTTTTGAATTATTGTGTGTGTAACAGGCCGCGGAACAGGTTATACATTGAAACCGATCGGGACCATTTTTGCTCCGAACTTGCAGATGGTCCCGACGAATTTCAAGGAAAAATATTCCAAATTATTGATCAAAACAGAACATATGAACATTCCTTCAGTGAGGTTACTCTACCTTGATGCTTATTATGGTAGAGGATATATTAATTCAGTGCAGACGTATGTAACATCCAGGAGGTCTTAAGGTAGACTCACCTTTTATTATAGCGATCGATGCAGAATACCGCAACATATATAGGCGCGATCACGACACGCAAACTCTTATATAGAGAGAAAGTCTAACCTTCCAATATGCGGGCTTTACACGAAAATAATGTGTAATTTTGTGTGTATTATTATCAAAACGAGCGAATAACTGTACTAAACGAAGTGATGTAGTGTATGTAACAGTCGGTCTTGTCCGACTGTAATGGTCTTACTTGTTTTTAAACACAGCGTTCTTAACATGTTCGCTATCAAAGATCATTCTCACGGCTCGTGTACCGTTTTCGATACACTCTAACACATCTAATTATTTTGAATAAATTCTTTGATGTCTTTATAAGAAAACTTGTAAATTTCTCTACACCACGTGTACCTTTATCAAACATTGTTGTACACATCATTACACCCCATAAAATAATGAGAACAACAATTAATTTTTAAATTTTAACATTTTGATTAAAAAAGTTGACCATGGCTTACAAAAGCATCTCAGCGTTTATTGAAGCCGGTACATGTGGCAAGAAATATCTTCAAAAATCTATCTCGAAAAATTTCATTTCAAGTTGAAATAATCAAAGTGTCGTAGGTCTTGTCGCCCCTTAAGCAAGAATAAATAAAATTCATGCAATCAATCTATGGTGCATTCTTCTAAGCATCAAAGGCATTTAATTAATTAAATTACATTTAATTTAAGCAAGTATAATAATTTCTGCCATTAAAGTTAAAGCAATGATTAATTATTGATATTTATCATTGTTTTCTATCTAACTTTAACGCAATATAAGGCTTTTTCTCTATCATCAATCAATGGTAGCAAGAGCAGAGTGAATCTGATACTTATTTTGATTAGCAACACTTTTGCTTTCAATAAAATTGCCATAGCATATGCATAAACATGTGAAACTTTATTTACAAGACCCATGCATAACCACCCATAGCCTTATTGCAATGGTCTGTGTTTTCTTTGAAGAAAATTTCTTAGAATTCTTGCATACATATATACGGATATAAATAAAAGAGTTTACAATAGAGATATATCTGCTAATGAAAGAGCGCAAGTGTGTTAAAGAGAAATAAAGAAACAGTAACAGGACTATTATGGCACAAAATCAAACTCCTATTTATAACAGTTTGACGCTGTGTTATATCGAACTGGCGGCCAATACACCGTAGCTTCCCACCGATTGACTTGCCGCTTGACTTTTCTTTTCTTACGCTACACCTTGTCCTTATTTATAAGCACTTTTCTTAGTGGGCATGTCGATTGTCCTTCGTATGTAAGAAGTGTAACTCGAGTGGACCAAAGAAAAAGTGCTGCTCATTTTAGAAGGAATAGTCAATGTTAGTTGCGGCTGGCTTTGTTCACTCACCGTTTCCTAAATCGGACGCTCATAGTCTAAGGTATTTCACCCATTTGCTCTTTAAAATAACCCCAGAAATGCCACCGTAATGATCCTGACACGTCATACGTTCGTTCACTAAAGAATCTCTTTGTATGTAAACTCACCAAAGTTCCAAATATCAGACGCTTACAAATAAATCCAATTAATTGCTTTAAACCTTATCAGAATCAATGGCTTCCCACTGAAGCAAGGTAGACCCATCGTGGCTTGCGCAGTGTCGTTAGTAGCATAATATGTACGCATCTTGCGACTCACAACCGTGCTTATGTCTCTACAAAAATAACATTTCCTATAAAGTAAATAGATTTTTAATCCGGGCATTTAGTTTAACCTCCGGAGAGAGACGTGAGATAAAGAAGCTAGCAAATAATAGTTTTCCATACTTCACTTACTTCAAGTGTTAATACTCCAATCTGGCTTGCTAATTGCCTTTTACGTGTACCGAGAAAGGTACACATGCCAGGGAACGTGTTAATATCGCCCTTGATGTCTACGCTGAAGCACAGCTTGCTGCATTAGAGCAATACTCGAAACTGCCTTTACACGGCTCTCTGCAGATTCTCCCTTTAGAACACACACATCAACCAGCGAGAGTCAAGGTGAATAAAAAAAGCTTACAAATATTAAAACTACTTCTTATGGAGCGTGGGGCAATAATAAGCGTGTTGTCAATTAAAAACACCAAGCAAAGTGAAACGAGTTTCTACAGATTTTGATAAATTAAACAAATAAGTATTTTCTCTCCGTTATTGGACTCTAAAAAATATTGGTGTACATATCGTGTACATATTTCAACGTTCCAGTGTGAACCTATTACTATCTACTATCAAGCCGAGAATTCCTATACGGACCACCATATTTTATAAAAAAAAATAAATAATAATAATAATAATAATAAAGAACATTCTGGTTGCACCTAGCTGCCGCATATCGGATAATCTTAGCATGTCTTGGAGCTCGACTCGCAACCAAACAAAGATTTTGAATATTGATTAAGTTTGTGGCAAAATCGAGAGCACAAATTATACTTAGACAGCATATAACCGCCGAAATGCTGCAACCTCTTGCAGTAGCTGTACTGCAAAAAAAGGCCGAATCAATTAGTTGACATAGGAAGAGAGCAATTCACTGATTAATTTTGCTTTATTATTTTAAGCCCGCTATCCTGAAGGAAGCTTCAGAGACTCCTTACGTGTATATATTCTTGATGACCATCAAAATTTGAAACGATTTAAACATTTTTCGTTTGTCCACCTGAGTAATGTCCGTTGTAAACATTCTTCTGACCGCAAAAATAAGTGGATCGCTTCAAATTGAAAGTTTTTGCAGGCAGGTTGGTATTGAAAATGGTCCAAATCGGTCGAAGGATACACGCCCTACAACACACAGCACATAAACTGAGAACGTTCGTTTTCCAAAGAGAAAAGGAAATTGGTTTGTTGTTCATTAGCCACAAACTATAGCTGATGAACTTGTAAAAATTTCAACACACATTTTAATGGCAATGCGACAGCGCCTGTAAAAAAAGGAAAAAATTGGCAACGCCAAGGTCAAAAACGTTACAACGCTCAAAAGCAAGCTTCAAAAACGCCATAAAGTACATATATTCTAGGTTAATGGCAAATTCAGAATACCCGTCTGTCCGTCTGTCCTCTGCGCTAAACATTTCCGCTTGCAAAAATGAAGATATCGTCTACAAATTTGCAAAACCGGTCAACCGACACGCCTAGAGTGCAACAAAAACGGAGAACATTTTTGTTATCCGTGTTTTTTGCGTGTCACTCGTAAACTACAGCAGACACATAATATAAATTTTAGGATACGAAATTGTAGTTTTTTTACTTCCTGTTAGTCGTTTTTAGGACGAAGGTGATGGGTATAAAAGATTCGATGATAATTGTCTGACTTGTTTGCTGTTGCGAACGGAGGAAAAAAAAACTCTTACTCACAATCTTTAGAACGTTCACAAGCATAAATATATGTTTTTCAGAGTAAATCAGAAAAAACAAAAATTAGCGGCACGCATCGAAAATCGTAGTATTTGTCGATTCTCTCCTTTTTTATACCCACCACGTTTTATACTCATTTTGTTTTTTTTCCAGAATATAAGCAATACACAAAAAGGAAGCTTCAGAGACCCTATAAAGTATATATATTGTTGATCAACGTGAACTCCTGAGTTGATTTAGCCATGTCTGTCCGTCTGTGTGGTGTGTATCTCCTGGTCGCAAGAATGAAAATATCGACTTCAAATTTGATAAAAACATTAGAAATTTCCGCATGCAGGTTGGTATTGAAAATAGATCAAATTGGTCAGAGCAGACAGGCGCAGTGGAGCGTAAACTGAACGCAACTCAGCTTTTTGTAACAAAAACTTTTGGATTTTTGTTCGGTATTCGGAAATTATTAAAGGAGAGAAGGCTGAAACTTTTGTTTTACGAGACACTTTACTCTCTAGGTCCAAAAATGGAATCAATCCGTCATGCCCACACAAAGTTACGAGTAATTAAATTTAATTTTTTTCACTTTTCTGAGGTTTTATGCTTATCTAACATAAACCAGCTAGCACCCAATGTTTAAAACTAGTTTGTACACTCCTTAAATGAAGATATCTTATCTGCCTAAAAATGGGTTAATTTTCAAATGGCTATGGTAAAGACTGCAATTAATTTTTTCTTAATAATACCAGCGACATGGGTATCAAATAAAAAAAGCATGGGGAGTAGAATGCGAAAAGCATGGTATGCGGGATTCGGACCAAGCTGAATACAACTTTCTTATTTGTTTCTAATGTGTTTGTTTTTTTTTATTTCTCTCATTTTATGGCAATGAAACAAAGTGTGGACCAATTCCACCCACAATTGTCAAGCTTTTCATTTTGATTACGTCAAACGTAGAGGATTTATTTAATTAATATGTGAAATATCCATTTATGATAAATATTTGTTTCGCAGTCGTATGTATAAAAGCGGTCAGTACATAACTAACCATAAATGGTAATTGATTACTGCACCTGCTGCATATGTTCTTAGTCATTCAAAAAAACAAAAAAAAACAACACTACAATGCTTTCATATCTATTACTGGGACTTATCGATATGTTAAATGCTTATAACACAAGGAACAACTTGGATTGGACTTGGACCGTTCCTAACCATTTCTGTGCCTCTGCCTTTTAAAGCCAATCCATGATTATAAGCATTGGGGCTTGAATCAATGGCTGGCCTAGTCTTGCGTCCTCCAACTTCATTCTGAATTCTAAAGCTAGATATATACTATGATGTTCAAAAAGTAAAGGAATTATTTAAAAAAAAAAAAAAAAATCATTTTCTTCATGGATTTCGCACAGTTGTTATTAACATCTAACGGAAATTTCCCGTCATTCGGTTTGTTAATTTATTAATCAAAGCCCAAATTATTGTGGGCGTATTTTTTTGGATGATGAAAAAATTTCTATAAAATCGTATTTATATTCACGCCCTCTCTACCAAGTGTAAAGTTTTCGATACATGCTAAGCCCATTTTCATTTTTTCCAATCCACATATTAAAATCTGAAAATTAATTGTTCTGTATGTTCATCACTGTCTTATGCCATGTAATAATGCAATGTGCACAGTAATAGGTGAGACGAGTATCAACAGCGGCACACGCGGCCTAACGAAATATATGCTTTGTCCTGTAAACACAAAAAAATATTTATGTAAAATTATTATATTTATTAGCGTGTATCGAAAACGGTACACGTACCTTGCAATTGGGGCATCTCTGCATCAACAACTTGACAGAGAACGTGTTCAAAAATAGATGGGAGACTTAGGTATATGCCTTGAAAACGTTCAAAAAAAATGTTTTGCTAATGAAACGACGGTACAATGCAGAGACACAAAGACTCTAAAGGCAATAGTAAAGCATTTGACGACGAAGCACATTCCTTACCTTGCATAAACGAGTAACAAGATCATCAAATTCAGTCGGTCAATTAAATCATAGATTTAGGTAACAACAACTAAGAAAATTTTACTCGGCTATGGCCGAATCGAAAAAAATATATATACATATATATACATATATATATATATCATTTTTGTACATCCACTGTACCATCATCTAGTAATTACACATTAAAAATTTTCTCATTGTATCCGTTGCGGTTTATGAATTTTTTTACTCGCAAAAGCAGAGGCGTCCTCAATTTATGTTGCATTGTCCGCGTACATGTCCTTTAACCGATTTCGTGCGTTTTGAATTTTTTAGTTTACAATAACTTGCAATTTTTTTTGCCAAAGTTGATGTCTCACTATTTGCGATCAGGAGAAATTTTATTGCATAAGTTCAGAGAGACTGGCAGAGCGAAGGATAAGCAGAGAGCAATGCCCGGCCATTACCTACTCTAAATATCACTTCGCTTAATGCATTTACTCATTTGACGACTTTTCAAAATAATCCATTACATGGGAAGTGGACGAATCCAATCCATTCGCAATGGCATTCGTCCATGTGTCAAAAAAAGTCAGTATAAAACAATGTCGTCGAAATGTCCTGAAAATTGCAACCTACAGATCGAACACAACAATAGGGGGAGGGACAGACAGTATATACAAGTTTAAAGTGACTTAGAGAATGATTCTGATTTCACTTACATCCGTAACAAATTTAATGCACTCTTTCCCAAACGACGTGCACAAGGTATAACAACAAAAATTGTTACGCTCATCTTTAATTTATTTACGCATATGTGACCGGTAAGAGAAGAAACAAATGCTCTTCTGTTTTGGAAAACTGAAAGAGTGCTGAAGAAGTGGTCTTCGTTTATTTGTGATTGTTCGCACGTGTGATGCGTATATACGACGTATATATTCTATAAAAGATAAAAAAAAGCTGACTATACACATATATTTAGGCACACGTAGCCAGATAACTTGTTTAGATACGTTATTGTGCCGGTCTTTTCACCTACACCGTTAAAACATTTTATAATTGACAAACAAGAAAGATTTTCAGAAAGAGCGCGAATTCTTGCAAATCAAAAATTTTATTGATTTTTCAATGTCATTGTAACAATTAAGCCTCTCTATCTGTCTGTCTGTCTGCCTGCCTGCCTATTTACCTATCTATCTATTTTTCACCCCTCATTGGAAAGTTCCCGGTTGCACCCTTGCTGGCGGTCACAGGTCGAATTTGAAATTGAGCATAATGCGCTAATAACCACGCCTATAATATTCCTACAATCTGTTGCATAAACGATGCGATACTACAATTTAATAATTTCAATTTAAACATAAATTTTATCAATCCGCAAACACACTCGCATACGTTCGTAGTCGATAAGAGATGTTGATCTAAAGCCTGATACAGATGATTTCGATGGTCGACTGAAAGACTTACTGAGTAAAGGTCCCGACGATCAATTAGTTAACACGTCCACATAAAATGATATGTAATCAATATATTGGCCAGATAATAGCTTTCATGTTTACCTAATTTTTCTCTAAGCTAAGGTAAGCTAAGCTTTTGTCGTTAAATTATTGCAAATTAATTAATTTAAGTACAGATCAGAGTATTATTCTAATCATGGAATTTCCTTTATTTCCTCTGGTAAGCTTTTCTTTAATGTATGTCAATGCCATGATCGATTCAGCCACATCTTTCAATCCTTCTATGCATGCAATCGCAGAGAGATAAACTAAATTTTCTTTTTGTTATCATTTGCAGGTGGCGGTCGTGATTTACAAACGGCTGTTACGTACGCCAAGAACAATAGTATACATAATAACGGTAACAACAATAATTCGCTGTTAATATCAAATCAGTCGGGTGCAGCAGCAACAGCAGTCTTTGCCAACAATAACAACATGCCTAAAAAATCGACAACATCAACCTCATCAGGTTGGTTTGCTTTGACTTAATATATTTCTTATTTTATTTCATTTTTTTTTAAGAACCAAAAATCTTCCTAACTATAAAATTTTTCCCCTCAAAATATTCTATATTCAAATTAAAAACAAACAAAAAAAAAAAACGAAAAATAATGAAAAAAATTAAAAAAAAAAAAACCTAACAAGCTCTTGGCTTAACAGCAGCTTATCCGAGTAGTTCAGCAGCAGCTGCAGCGGCAGCAGCAGCAAATGCTTTTGGCGGATTGGCGCCAGGAGCGGCCGGAAGCTTACCACCGCCGTTCAATGCCACGCAATTGATGAGTATGGCTGCTTTGGCTGCAGCCGGTGGTTTGCCTCCTTTAGGTAACTCGCCAGCAGGCGGTAGTAGTAGCATTAGTGGTGGTCCTACTGCTGGTTTCACTTCGGCTTCTAGATCTTCTGCTCCTTCTTCCTCTTCATACTACCAAGCAAACACCAGTTTTAATATGGCCGCGTCTTTATTGGCGCAGAGTAAGTCGAGTAATGTTGGTAACAACCAAATTTTTTTCTCTCGTATTTTTAGAAGAATTGCACATATAACCAAAATCCACATATCAAGAAGGTTAAAACAAATACAGTGGAATCATAACTTAAGCGAACAAAAATAAGATCGTAAATTTCGTACGCCAATAAATCAGACAATAGCTGAGCCGAGGATGTTCGCTTAAGGGCGATTTAATTGTATTTTCTTTTCTACTCTTGCTTTCTTATTAGTTGTTTGCTTTCGTTATTATATTTTGGAACAATTAACCACAACAAACAACATACTTCGTTGATCAAATTTGATCCCGTTGAAATAACAAATGAAATCTCAATAACGAATGAGCGAGGAGAAGGTCACGAAACAAATTTCTTGCAATTGCTTCTTCGGAAATTACAGCAGAGTATTCTCGTCTAGAAATTTTATAGGCATGGCTGAGAATGCATTCTTCTTACTTCTTTTGCGCCCTTGTTCAGCTCATCTGCTTTACACAAATTGCGCAACGCATCATCTTTTGTCTTGATCAGTTAAATTAATCAGTTAATCAGTTGATCAGTTAAATTAATCTCCGATATCTCCGAAAATCCTTTAAGCGCCGCTTTTCATAAGCAGCCACAACAATTGATTAATGATTACAATCCAGTGCTCAGAAATACTTGCCGTTAAGATAATATACCTCCGCCTTATAGCGTTCCCTCGATTGCAACAAACTAACTATACTAACACTATAATATATATGTAGAATAACATTTCGCAACATGACGCACTTAACACAAAATATCTTGAAATAGGTTAGATTGCGTTGAATCTCTGCTCGGGATCGATTAAAACCCTGATTTTATCTAATCAATCATAACAAAACGCACCTCCAAATTTATATTCACCAGAGCGAATCTAGCGAATTTAGCCAATTTAGCGAATTCGGCAAATCCATTTCAATGAAAATCAATCGCCGCAAGCTATCATTGCTCATTTATAACATTCTGTCCTTAGACAACATTTATCTATTTGCTGCGAGTCTGTGATCGTTTGTCACCTTCGCGAGATTGAGAATAAAAAAACGAAATGCATTAAAAATACATCTTCTTCTTTTCTTCCATGTTCAAGGAGTGAATTGAATTTCATATATATCACGGATCTCCAATAAGTGCTTTCTCTAAAATATCAGCACAAAATTCAACTGTCACCTAATGTGCGTGCGATATTTTATTTGTTCGGCACACGCAGGAGAAAGCATATGAGAAAATATCTATAGATTATGATTTCAAATCTTTTCACATAATCAAGCAAGCCATGACCATATAATTAAAAGAAAAAATTAAGGACCAAAGTGGAAACACCATGAACATAATCAAGATCACAACTGCCGTAAGTTACGTAAAGCTACTCTAGGAAAACTATCTTAGGTTCTATATTTCTTAAATGTTGTGTAATCCTGTGATGAATTTCTCTCGACTGGCTTCACAGTCTTGTTGCTCTTGCAAGTAATTTAATAGAGCTCCTGACTTTTCTTTGTAGTACGACACGATTTCGACAGTTTTGTTCTGGTTTTTATTTATGACACCGTATTCACAACGCAATTTTAACTTTCATTTGCGTTACTTCGTTTTTGCTTTTTCTTTTCGTTTTTTTTGTTTGTTTTTTTTTTTTTTTTTTTGGTAGAATTTCATATAATTCTTATACTTGCGTTACAGAAAGATGATCAAAAAGTGTTTAAGCACAGTGTTATCCTCGTCTGTTTTTTTTTTCTTCTCCGTTTCCCTTTTTCTCTCCGCCTCTTTCAAAGTGAGCATGGGTTTAGGTTTTGATGCATCAGCGCCAACTACTCACAATGCAGCCGCAGGAGGTGGCGTTGGACTTACACCACAATCGAAAATCAATGCAATGGTCTTGCAGAAAATACAAGCACTGGTGGCCGCTAATCCGGAATTTCTGACCAGCGGTATTCCCAATCAGCTATTGTCGCAACTACTAATGCAACCAATGAAGGTAATTACGAAGAAAGACTGAACTCTAGCGATATTTAGTAATTTCCTTTCTTTCGTTTCTCAGACGCCCAATCCAGTAGTGCAAACCGAAGAGGATGAGGTTGATTATGAAGAAATGGGCGTAGCCGAAACTTACGCTGAATATTGGCCAGCCAAATGTAAGTTAAAAAAAATTTGTTGATTATTTTGATGAGAAGTTTTTTTTAAAAATAAGTTTCAAATTTCTAGTGAAATTGGGTAAAAAACACCCGGATCCTGTAGTAGAAACTGCGTCTCTTTCGTCGGTAGAGCCCTGTGATGTTTATTATAAATTGGCTGTACCATCTGAGACCATACAAAGTGGCCAGTTAAGCGCTTTGCAATTGGAATCTATTACTTATGCATCGCAAGCTCATGACCATCTTCTGCCCGATGGCAGTCGCGCAGGTTTCTTAATAGGTGATGGTGCAGGCGTTGGAAAAGGACGCACCATAGCCGGAATTATCTACGAGAATTACTTAAAGGGCCGCAAAAGGGCACTATGGATTTCTGTATCGAATGATTTAAAATACGACGCTGAACGAGATTTATCGGATATAGGAGCGGCGAAAATTGAAGTGCATCCTTTAAATAAGGTAAGGCAACTCCAGTATCATCTTTTTATTTTAATTGACTTCTTCTTTCTACTTTACTATTTCTGTAGTTCAAATATGCTAAAATCTCTTCGGATGTTAACAACAATTGCAAAAAGGGCGTGATCTTTAGCACTTATTCCGCTTTAATAGGGGAATCAAATAATAAGACTGGAAAATATCGTTCACGGCTCAAACAATTACTACAATGGTGTGGCGAAGATTTCGACGGTTTGATTATTTTCGACGAATGCCATAAAGCAAAGAATTTATGCCCAGTCGGTTCGGGTAAACCTACGAAAACAGGCCAAACTGTATTGGAACTGCAGCAAAAGTTGCCCAAAGCCAGGGTCGTGTACGCTTCAGCTACGGGCGCTTCGGAACCAAAAAATATGGCTTATATGGTACGCCTAGGTTTGTGGGGTCAGGGAACCGCCTTTCCTAACTTCAACGACTTCATAACAGCTGTAGAGAAAAGGTAGAAAAAGAAAATATAGCTTTTATATCGAATGTTTCGAATGTCGTCTGTGTTTTTCCACTTTCGTAGAGGAGTTGGCGCTATGGAAATTGTAGCGATGGATATGAAACTGCGGGGCATGTACATAGCTCGTCAGTTGAGCTTTCACGGCGTCACCTTTAAAATTGAAGAAGTTCCTTTATCGAGAGATTTTCGTCGAATTTATGATGAATCAGTGCAGCTGGTAAGTCTTTTTTTCTAACTCAAAACGTAGCTATAAATAATTTCGTTTTGATGCTTTAAGTGGGTCGAGGCCATGCAAAAGTTTACCGAAGCTGCCGAATTAATTGATGCCGAAAGTAGAATGAAGAAGACAATGTGGGGGCAGTTTTGGTCCTCGCATCAGCGTTTTTTTAAATACTTATGCATTGCTTCCAAAGTAAATCATGCGGTACATGTAGCTCGTGAGGCCATTAAATACGGCAAGTGCGTTGTAATTGGATTGCAGTCGACGGGAGAAGCACGTACTTTAGAACAATTAGAGAGAGATGATGGAGAATTGACTGATTTTGTATCGACCGCCAAGTAAGTTATTTTCCGTTTTTTTTCTCTAAAAATTTACAAGAAATCGGTAAAATATTTTGCAGAGGTGTCTTTCAATCTTTGGTAGAGAAACACTTCCCTGCGCCTGACCGCAACCGAATAAATCGTATTTTAGGCCTAACGGGACCTTCTGATGAAAAGAAATCTACCATTATTCCCGAGCTAAATGCAAGCAAACAAAAGGAGGAAGCTTCGTCCTCTTCTTCTAGCACCAATAATCATAATAAACGAAAATCCGCCCGCCAAGAAGGAAAATCGCTCAAAAAATCCCGTTCGGAAGCTTGGCATGATTCTGAAGATGATCATGCTGGCGGCTCTGACAATGAATCCGATTTTAAACTATCTAATACCGACACAGAAGAATCCGATAATGCCAATCGTAGCGATAGCGCAGAATCTTCCGATTTTAATCCCTTCTTTAGCGGCTCCGATAGTGATAATGATCCTTGGGTGGCTCGTGCTAAAAAAAAGAAGAAAAAGAAAACTAAACCGAAAGATAATTCATCGCATCCAACATTTGCGACAAATGCTGCCGTCACAGCCTCCGCAATTACCATAATGCCGAAAAAACGTGGTCCTGTAAGCACGCAAGATAAAATACAAGACTTGTTGCAAAAAAAACAAGAACTAAAAGGCACTGTTACTCAAATAGGAGTGCATGGTGTTCGTTTGAATTATGGTCCACCGCCCAAAGATGCCATCGAAAGGGCATGTAGTATGAAGGAAGAGCTATTGCGCAAAATTGAGCTTTTGGGAGAACGCTTGCCACCAAATACACTTGATCAGTTAATCGATGAGCTAGGTGGGACAGAAAATGTAGCTGAAATGACGGGACGCAAAGGGCGTGTTGTACAAGCCGATGATGGTTCTATACAATATGAATCCCGTTCTGAACAAGATGTTCCGTTAGAAACGTTAAATATAACGGAAAAACAACGCTTTATGGACGGCGAAAAAGATGTGGCTATCATTTCGGAGGCCGCGTCCAGCGGTATTTCCTTACAAAGTGACCGCCGAGTGCGTAATCAACGACGGCGTGTACACATCACTCTCGAGTTGCCGTGGTCTGCTGATCGTGCTATACAACAGTTTGGTCGCACGCATCGTTCTAATCAAGTGAATGCACCCGAATACATTTTTCTTATCTCCGACTTAGCGGGTGAGCGACGTTTCGCTTCAACGGTGGCCAAGCGACTGGAATCATTGGGCGCCTTAACCCATGGTGATCGCAGGGCTACCGAGACCAGAGATCTTTCCCAATTTAACATTGACAACAAATACGGTCGTACCGCTTTGGAAACTGTGATGAAAACGATAATGGGCTATGAGCAACCATTGGTACCGCCACCCAATGATTACCGCGGTGATTTCTTTAAGGATATAGCTGGCGCCTTAGTCGGAGTAGGTATTATAGTGAACAGTGAAACGAATCCAGGGGTGTTGAGTCTGGACAAGGATTACAACAATATATCGAAATTCCTAAATCGTATTTTGGGCATGCCGGTAGAATTGCAAAATCGTCTTTTTAAATACTTCACCGATACGTTGGCGGCCATTATTAATCAAGCGAAAAAAGGTGGACGGTTTGATTTGGGCATCTTAGGTAAAATCTCAGGCATCTGCATTATATGGCTCGAGAACAATTCGACTCACACTTCTTCTTTTTAGATCTTGGGGCAGCTGGTGAAAATGTAACGCGAGTTAAATTGGTACGTTTCCTGCGTAAACATGCTACTGGTAAGGCGCCCACCGAACTGCATATCGTCAGAGTAGAGAGAGGCATGATATGGCAAGAGGCTATTGACAAGTGAGTGGTGTTGGTAAAGCCCAACAAGCACGAATACGAGAGCAACCTCGTGCTAAGCTTATTAATTATTCATGCTTGTCTTTTTGCCTTTCTCTTCCTCAGATACACAGATTTAGTTAGCGAAAATGAAGGCTTTTATATATCGCATCAGTTACGTAATAATAAACGCACTGCAATTTTGGCTGCAGAAATTGAACAACCATCACAACCTCCTGCCACAGCTACCAATACAGCAACCGGTAAAAAATCGAAAGAGAAAATTCAAAGCAAAAAAGATATCATGTTTCACGTTTATCGTCCAAATACCGGTCTGCAAGTTCGACATGAATCCTTGGCTGAAATTGAGAAGAAATACAAAAAAGTAACCAGCGAAGAAGCAGAACCGCATTGGACGCAACAATATGACGCGTCTGTTAATACGTGTTCACATGCCTATTGGAATGCTAACTGCCGTAATGTTAATATGGGCAGTGAATGTGAGGTAAATCCGAGTTACAGTTTTTTAATATTTTCCAAAATATATTTTTCTGTAATATTTGAAAGGGCATATTGATAACAGTCCTCTCCAACATTATCATTTTATAACTGTTCCTTCCAAAAAAAAAAAAAAATTGCCCCGTAAGCTGGCCTTAGCACCATCTTACATTGATATTTTCTTGCAGCTAAACGCAATTCCATTTCGTTTTATTAAATAAATTTGTGAAAATTTCATTTTTTTTTCTTTTTAGGTGGGTTTGCGACAACGTTTATATTATGTATTAGCCGGTTCAGTTTTATCGGTGTGGACACGAGTAGAGCAAATTCTAGCTATGCGTAATGCCAATAATAAGATGCAAGTAATACGGATGAAAACTACTGAAGGGGAGAAAATCGTCGGTACTCTTATACCTAAATCATGCCATGAACTGCTCTTACAAGATCTAAAATCTGACGCCGAGAAAGTGGAAGAGATAAATTTTTAAAGGGAAAATTGGAAAAATTTGCTTAAAACACGTAAAAAGCACTCAAAGAACGACAATAGTAGAAATAATGCGTAAAAGCAATGAAAAAAGAGTTCAACGTATAAAGTTTAAGCAGATTTGACGGCAAACGAGAAAGACTGGTAGCAACACGAAAACGTTATGAAGGACATTGGAAGGATGAGGATGAGTATGAGTCTCACGTCAACTTTGAAGTTGAAAACGCGATATATAAAAGTATTTGTTTTTTATAATACCCTTTTTTAGTTTATTCCCAAATTACTGAAGGGGTTTTTCCTTTTCTCAATTTATTACCACATTATTGAAAAAAATGTTTAACCTTTTTCTTTAGTTTTACTCTCAATTTATCGAGAATATCTCCTTTGTATTTTATTTTCAAATTATTTTTTCATTTTATCTTCTTTTTCAAACATTTGCAAAACGACGCTTATTTTATGGACTTAATATGCTTGAATTTATTTAAAAATATATATACATATATATATGTATATGTATACGTATCTATATGTATATATATATATGTATATATACGTGCGTGTGTATATATATATAACAAGAAAATCTTAAAGAAATTTTTTTTTAATATATAAAACAAAATTATGATTAATATTTAATTACTTAAATATATACAAAAACTACAAAAAAAAGCTTAATTAAAAATTAGAACTCCACCAATTTTTATTATTATCATTAGTTGTATTGTTTAAATATAATATAATATATATATATATACATAAATATATACATATATATATATATATATATATACATATATATATATATATGTATACATATGTATATATATATATATATTATATATATATATATATATATATATTAATATTAATTACATAGATTAGTGTTTAAAAATCATGAAATAAATTCGATAAAGAAAAAGTGAAAATAAAAAGGATTTGAAAAAAATATCTGATTTTTATTAGACGATAAAAGAGGAGGGCAAAAAATTAATTTTTATTGGCCTAAGACATACTTTCAGGATATGTGAAGAGTGGCGCATTACAAAAAAAAAATGTTCTTTTTAAACTTTTAGAGTTTTGCCCAAGCACCCCAACAAAAAAAAAGCCAGTTAAAAAGTTTGACCTAATGAATTCTAACTCCTTTAATCTGCTTCACTTAAGTGTTTAGAAAGTATTTACATTCACTTAAAATCATTTCCAAATGGTAATAAGAATGTTTTGAAAAAAGAGTCAATGCTTCGATCAAGAAATAAAAGGTATTAAATGAAGTTTTTCGTGTTAGTTACAAATGGGCCTAAATTTTAAATTTTCTTGCCGCTTTCTCTTCACGTTTATATCGGAACCTATGTATCTATGAAATTCGTTGATTCTAACTTTGGTAGATGCAGTCGAATGGGCGCGTTCTAGTAGAATAAACTTCGAGGAACGAGAAAAAAAACATTTGAACATGGAACGGCTTTTCGGGTGTCCTTAAATTCGAGACTAATTGTAAAAATTAATAAAAAAAACTGTGTTATAATATATTTCAAAATTCGAGCCGATGGCCTTTGATGTTAGTGTTTCTAGTTTTTTTTTTATTAATGTTAATTTTTATGCAATGTTATAATAAATAGTTATAAAATAATATAATAACAAAAAATAAATAATAAATAATAACATTTCGAAATTTTAAATTCGTTTTCTTTTGAAACACGATTTTTCAAAACGGATGACAATATAGTTTTTACAAGTTTCCCCTTTTTTCTCGAGGTTTTTTGCAATATCTTCTCTAGCGGAACATGCTTGTAGAACACTTTCGATAAGTTAACTATTTGTTATTAATAAAAAGAATGCCTATTCGTAATGACTTTTATACTTACCAATAGCCTGCGTGTTGAACCGTTGCATAATTTTCTAACAAAAATACATAAAGTTATGGCAAAAATCAAACTTGTTCAACATCCTTTGCAAATATTTCGAAGAAGTGAAAAGGTCAATGTTGAGGTTACGTCTGATCGCTCCAGGTTCGTCACCGTAATCGATCTGATTGATATCACCAGCGAAGGATACACATAAAATCTCACTGCCATCTACATCATAGTGTAAATGTAATGCTTTTGAGCATTTGAGACGATTTTTTTCTGCTTTCAGAAATGCGAAGTCGAAGTCGGACAGCCTTTAGCTTTTGATTAACAAAATATTGTTCAAACTCTGTTTTAAGTGATAAAGAGGTAGTCTTTTTTTGCAATTCAAAGATTCAATCCGCGCTTAACAGACAACCGTGTGTAAATACGACTGAACACTAACGTTATATATGCAGGATAATACAAGATTGCACAAGATATTGTCTATTATGTGCAAGCCGAATAAAATTTCTATAAAACTTCAGATATGAACTTAAATCCAGGGCTCTCGACACTGAGATTGAACAGTAAGACAATATTTGCTTCAAAATAAAGGGCGTGCAGAGCATACTAATCCTCCAGTGCGGTTGATTACACCGAAACTACCGAAATGGTACACAATGTCAATTTAATTAATTTCATCTCTTGAACGTTTCAATGAGAAAATTCCATTCATTTAAAAAAAGGATAGATTTTAAAATTCATCCCAAAAAAAGTTGCTTAGAAAAATTCGACATATTTTCCTCAACGCCTTGAGTCTTACACCAGATTTCAAATGATTTAATGTATTCTGCTACTTCCCGGTAATACTTGTTCTTATTACCAATATGCAATATAACAAGAAAATTATATTCGGTCGTGACCGAATTTTTTATAACCATCAACGTTATCTTAAAGAAGACAAAAAAAGTAAAAGGACTACATTTTCATGCGCTATAATGTGGAGTGCACACGGCTGATTTTTTCTGATTTCGAAATTGAGGTTTTTGTTGCATAGACATGTGAGCGTTATAACCGCGTCCTTGGAAAAGTTTAGGTCAATTTCAAATTCTTTTGCAATTTTGTAGGCAATATCTTCATTTCCGCCAACGGGAGGCAGGCAGACATGTTTAGAGACATCTCAAATTTGAAACTGCCCACGAATTTATATACTCCATGAGGTTTTTGAAGCTTTTTCCTGCTCAGCGGTCAACTTTTCCCATTTTTATACAGGTCCTACAGCATCATCCATAGAATATGCGTTCAAATTTTTGTACATTTATCTGCTACAAGTTATAAATACTGGGCAAAAAACCAATTTTTTAATCTTTTGAAAAACAGAAGTGTTCTCAGTTTGCATGATACTGTGGGCGTGCCCTTCAACCGATTTACTCCATTTTCAATACCAACCTGCGTGCAATTTCCAATGTTTCTGCCAAAATTGAAGTCGATAACTTCATTTTTGCGCCCAGGAGAATGTTTACAATAAACATTATACAGACGAATAGATGGTCAGACATGGTTAAATCGATTTAGGATTTGATGCTGATCAAGAATATATATACATTGTGGGGTCTCTGATGCTTCCCTCTGGGCGTTGTAAACGTTTTCACAAAATGAATATACCCCTCGTCCTTCGGCGATGGGTATAATAAAATGCTATCTTGGTAAAATAAAATGTTGAGCTTTATGAAAGATTCCATTTTAATATTATTACAATTTAAAACCTGAATGAATACTAGTTACGCCAAAAGAAAGATTTTCATATCGTACCATTTGAAAACCAACGGCTGAAATCATTTTTTTGAATTCTTCTTGTTGAGGAAATTTGCGTATGCTTTCCACCAAATACTGATAAGGATCCCATTGTCCTGCCAATATCTGCCCCATTGGCGGTATAACTTGAAAAGAGTATTGATCATAAAGCCATTGTAAAACATCATTCGTTAAATGGCTAAATTCCAAGCACATAAAGCGACCACCAGGTTGTAAAACACGGTAAGCTTCAGATAAAACCTAAAGTGTTGATAATATATTAAAACAATTATAAGTTTAACGCATGTCTAACATTTAATAATACGCACTCTGTCGATATGAGTACAATTTCTTATACCAAATGCTATGGTATAAGCATTAAAGCTATTATCAGGAAATGTTAACTTTTCGGCATCTTCACATTTCCATTCAACCGACATTTGAGGTAAACTTTGCGCGATATATTTTAAGTCCTTAGCTCTTTCCTGTCCTACATCAAGCATGTGCTGATTGATATCGCTAATGGTGACATGGCTTTGCCGGTTTTTAGGATTGGGAATATTGGCTAAATATTTAATATAACGGAAAGCTATATCGCCAGTGCCTCCGGCCATATCCAATAAACGGGTCCCATGACATGGACCTAAACGTTCCAGAAAAATATCCTTCCAAATACGATGTATACCAACTGACATCACATCATTCATTAAATCGTAAGATTTAGCCACATCTTCGAAAACTTTGTGAACTGTAAAGATCGAGTGAATAATTATATACGATAATTTACTCTCTTAAAACCTTAAAAAATAAAAACCTTTTTGAACTTTTTCGCTTTCCTTGACCGTTTGAAATCCAAAATGTGTAGTTTCTTCGGTGCTAGCTTCCTGCTCATTTATTGTTTCCTTTTTGGTCGCTGTTGACATCCTCTTTTGGCATTTCAAACGGGTTAAACGGAAATTATTTAAAAGGTTAAACACTTGTAGAGTTTTTAAATTTTTAGTGTAACTCATTTTGTCGAATTTTTCTAATAAATTCACGTTATTTAATATATAAACAACAAAAAGACAGTTGCATATATCTATAGTGAAAACTAAACATACATATCGTATATGTACGATAATCGTTTTCGCTTTCTGTTGACATTTATATGATTTCAATTAATTGTTCACTAAACAAAAAAAAAACTTTTTCATGTTCATGTTTCTCTCCTCCTTACTCAATTAAGTTATAGAAAGCACTTTTATTCCTTAACAACATCTCTGTTTTGAAAGAATTTCGATATTTAAAAGTTTACAGCCAACTCTGCTAAAAACAGATGTTATCTCCCAAGTCGATAAAACTGCATTTTCCCATCATGCGAATTATAAACAAGTCTTCATAAATTTTTACATTTTCCATAAAAAACCTACTGAGAAGAAGTAAAAGTATTATCAATGCAAGTATTATAAACACAAGCAAAATAAAACATTCCTTTAAATATGGCTTTGGATTTTACATTAATGTGTCGCACTTGCTTGAGTGAAAATAATGTGTATCACAAATTACAAGATGCCCCCTTGGAAAACTATAAAATTTTGGAAATGTTAACAGCATTGGTGCCGCAGTTAAATATTGATAAAGAAGATCTTACTTTCCCGGTTTTAGTGTGTGACTCTTGTGTGGATCAACTGCTAAAAGCATTTAAATTTCAGCAACAATGCTTGCAAAGTAATAAAATTTTTATGACTCTGGTGGCAAATAATCCCAGCACTACCACCAACGCGGCTACTGGAGTAGTGGTTTTAAATTGTAACAAAATGAAAATGGAGGTAGAAGACGATATCCATTTGCCAGAGAACAATAACTTTAAAGTAGAAATGGATATTGGGGAAGAGGCGAAACAAGAAAATTTTCCAAGTGAGATGAATCCCCAAGAAATAGAGATGGTCCTAAATGCTAACAGTGTTGACTGGTTTCATAATAATGATAGCGTCGAAGACGATGCTTTTAGGTAAACTTTTACACTTTCTTTTTTCTTCTAAAAAGAAATTATTTTAATATCGCAAACTATGTTAATTTTTCCTCTTACTTAGTGCTAAAGATATTTTAGACATTTCATCTAAAGATAAGGATACAAGTATCGAAACCATTGCTAGTAAACTTAGAGCTCTAGAACGGTTCGTAAATTTTAATATTAATAATGTTATAAGAGCACAAAATTCTACAAAGTCTAAATTTCAGAGCTAATCATAAGGATGCACAAACTGCGAAGCTATTATGTCCCCAGTGTCCGAAAACGTTTAAGACTCAAAAGCTTTTAAATAAACATATTGCTCGACATGCTAACAAACACCCCAAGATGAAACCAATTACAAGAAAAAAGAATAGCTTAGATAAGAAATTAAAATCGGACACAATTGGAGACGTTGAAAAAATTAGAATAAAAACGGATGCTGCTGACGATGCTGCGGCGAATATACTGGAGAAAGGTCAAGATGGGAAAGATGCAAAGAACCAAGAAAAGTACGAAAGTGTGAAATACCGTCTTAGTTTAGCTTAGTTTAGTTAATGAAAGTGCGACATACCGTTTTATGCAAGAATTTCTTTAATTATTTTTTCCTATTTTCAGCGAAAATCCCACTAGTGAAAATGAAGTAAAATCAGAAATTTTACATGATGATGATAACAAGGATTTTATAGATACTGGCATTGGCGAGATAGAGAAGTATTTGCATATCCGATCTTTCTAAGAAAAGAAATATCAATAACGATTTTATTCCAATCAGACCGAACAGCAATAATCGTCGTAATGGTTGTTATCAATGTCAAGAATGTGGTAAAGTATTCGATCGCCCGTATCGTTTGAAACGCCATAGCGGGGTTCACTCTTTAGAGCGTCCTTATCAATGTGAACAATGCAAATATCGATTTTTAACCCAGGCTTTGTTGAAAGCCCATAAACAGATGCATGACAATGAAAAGAGAGGTATTCAAATTACCCACCCCACTCCTATTAATGGCTTCAAATGCCCCGATTGTCCTAGACGCTTTGAAAAGCAAGCCTCTATGGCGGCTCATCGGCAAACACATACGCGTAATGCTGGTTTGGCCAGTTATCCATGTCCGGCTTGTGAACGCAAGTTCATGAAAATTCGCTCTTTGGCAGAACACATGTCAAATAAACATCCGGAAATAGAAAAACACCAGTGTAATCAATGTGAGAAATCATTTGTTCTACATGCTCATCTAGTTGAGCATCTAAATCGACATATGGGTAACAAAAATCTTGTTTGCCTGGTATGTGAGAAAGGTATGGTCCTTCGAATGAAGAATAATTACAATATATTTTTGCGTTAAAATATGATTTTGAACAGAATTTAGTTATGGCAATACCCTAAAGGAGCATATGCGTACGCACAGCGGTGAAAGCCCTTACTTATGTCCCCAGTGCGGTAAAACTTTTCGCAGTGCTAGTAATTTACGTCAACATATGGAACGTCATGGTAATGAGAAACGTTATCAGTGCCCAGAATGCCCAAGTCGTTTTGCCTGCCAATCGGATCGCATTAAACACATGTCGATACACACTAATCACAAACCACACGTCTGTGATTTATGTGGTTCAAGATTTACACGCTCCTACTCTTTGTCCAAACACAAACAATTACATACCGGCGAAAGGCCCCACAAATGTGACCAATGTAATATGGCGTAAGTTGATTTTTACACTTTGAGCGACTTTTGATCGACAAAATTTGTTATTTCTATTCTCTGACAGATTTGCTATAGTTTATCACCTTCGCCGACATATGCGTACACATACCGGCGAAAAACCATACAAATGTAAATATTGTGAGCGCGCCTATGCCGAGAGTGGTGATTTAACCAAACATTTGCGCACCCATGTAGGAGAAAACACTTACATGTGTACCCAATGTCCTAAGGCTTTTAAATATCAAGTCGAATTAAGACAACATCAATCGGAACACTACAAAGAAGCGCAAGAACTTTTAAAGAATCAAGAAAAAAAAGAAGCGGGAGAAATCGGACAATTACCTGAAACAAATGAGGAGAAAAAATCATAAATTGTAAATTGTTTAATTGTAATAAATATTTTCATAGAATAACTAACGAAAGCTTTTCTTACCCCATAAAAATCCCACTGCGATCAATTATTCGTTAAAATGTTCACAGAAATCATTTTATTTTTAAAAATTTTTAAATTTGTAACATAATTTAAGTAAAAACGCAAAATGAAAAGTCATGTTTAAATTTCCAACACGGGATAATTTATATTTTAACATTTTTTAACATTATATTTTGAATGTTTACTGAAACCTTTCTTTCTATATCATATTATCATAGTAGATAAAACAAATTTTAATCGGCTATTCTTGAATGTGACAAATTGACGTCAACGAAGTGCAATCTTAAATTTGCAAAAATGTACCGTTTTCTTCAATAAATGTTGAGTTGCCAAATATTTTATTATCTCTGATTGAAATAACTCGTTTCACTTAAAACAACCCTGTGATTTCTTCGACTACTGCGATCGCTAGTACGAAACCCAATTGTTCGCATTGAACGTATATCGATGATATGCGAATAAAGCAATTGTTTGACGGCAATTTGTAAATATTTCACGAATTTAATTTTGCACATTTGTTGGTGTATTACGTATATATTACGTAATATAAATAATTTTCAATATTGCGCATTTAGGTTTTGTTATTCTCCTTACAAATCAAAGTACAATAATTATTTCATTATAGTGAAAGAACTCATTCCAAATTAGGAAAACTGAGTCCTTTGCACCATTCTAATGACATCGTATTCATATGCTGAAATTGCGCTGTCTAGAAATGTCGCCAACGATTCTTTCATATAAGAAATTGTGTTCCAAAATTGTGACTATATTTAGGCAGCTAATGAATACCAGGCTTGGCAGCTACGAAAACAATGAATAACGAGCTCAATAAAGCATTGCGTTTAATATATTCACTGTTAATTCCCATGCCGGCCAATTATCCCAATCATACGTTGTTTTATTTTGTTTAGAAATTTAAGGCCAAAACAGCTGTTTAAAGCTTATTTATGGCTTTGGTTTTTTTATGATATCAAGAAAATTTCGACAAAATTTATATAAATTGGATAAAATTGTTCATGAAAAATGCCATTTAATAGTATTTACGGACGTATATGTCGCATTTGTTTGTGTAGAGCTCAAACATATTACAGTTTACACGATACAATTGTCCGTATAAAGGATGACGAGAATCTATCATTACAAGTGATGCTAGAACAAATTATAATAGATTGTAAAACGTTGCCGGAAGATTTAAAGATGCCGGAAGAAATTTGTGAGTTATGTATGGAGCAATTAAAAATCTCCTTCAAATTTCAACAGCTTTACAGACATACAAATGAGCAACTGTTGAGAATATGGGAACAAATGCGAACTTCTTCAATTACAGTTAGCGATGGTATCGAAAATGTTAAAAGCCAAGAAACTGGAACTGATTTAATTGAAGAAGAGTTTCGGCAAATTCAACAATCAAAAAATATTATATTTGATATAAATTCTCATAATTCAAGTATGGAATGTAATATAACGCATTCTGGGCACAATGGCTATCTTAATTGTAATGTTGTTACAGTTACTAAAACTCATCAATTTTTCAGGCATAACAAACAGCCATCATTAGAGAATAATTTTGTATGTAAAATTTGTTTCTACCGTTGTACCACAAACACTCTGCTTGAGGAACACGTGCGAAAAACTCATCAACCAAGGATTTTATTGAAAATAATAGATTTGAAAAGATTTTGGAATAAAGAATTATTGGAAGAGCAACGTGAGGGAATACCAAGTATAATTAGTGAAAATGTGGAAAGCTCGGAAAAGTTGTCAGGAAGTAATGAATCAGACAATAACGATACGAACGATTATTTGAGATCATGTAAACCATTACTTTCATGTACCGAATGCAGAGCTACGTTTAAAACTGCAAAACGTTTAAAGTGCCATAAAAAAACTCACGTGAAATGCTATCGTTTCGTTTGTCACGTATGTGATCATCGATTTAAATTTCCTCATCTTTTAAAACAACATCTGATCAAAGTTCATGCGCAATTCCCTAATAGTAAAAATAGTAATGGATCAGTTGATAAATTAACGGTTGAGAAGCAAGTGCAATTCCATTGCAATTACTGCAAATGTGCTTATAATTCGGTAGGCAGTTTGGCACAGCACATGAGTAAGAAACATCCGACCATAAAACCATTCAAATGCGATAAATGCGATAAAGCGTTTGTAGTGGAAGAACACTTTAAAATCCATATAAATCGTCATAATGGCATAAAAAATTTCAAATGCGAGCATTGCGATAAATGTAAGGATACGAATATAAATTAACGATCCTTATAGAATGTAAAAACACTTTTCGGTTTATGTTTTTTTCTCTATGTCAGCATTTTCTTTTAAATTTGCGATGAAACAGCATATGCGTATGCATACAGAACCAGCACCTTATTTATGCACGCTGTGCGGTAAAACTTTTTATCGTCCCAGTAATTTACGTCAACACATGCAACGGCACGGCGAAGATAAACCTTACGCCTGCCCGCATTGTCCTAGACGTTTCAAATGCCCTTCAGATCGTTACATACACTTAATGTCGCATAATGCGGGTAAAGTGCATGTTTGCTCAATATGCGGTAGTCGTTTTTCACGTCTCGATACCCTAAACAATCATCAGATGTTACATTCCGGCAAAAAGCCCTACAAATGCGATCAATGTTCTATGGCGTAAGTTCATATTGAAATCTTAACCTTTATATCAACCATTGAAAGATGAGACTATACTATACTAACCTTCTTACGTATTTTGATTTTTTAAATTTCATTTTAAGCTTTGCTTCTCCAGTTAATCTAAATCGTCACAAACGCACTCATACTGGGGAAAAACCGTATAAGTGTCAATATTGCGATCGTGCTTATGCTCAAAGCAATGATTTAACCAAACATTTGCGGACGCATTTGGGCGAAAAAGTGTATATTTGCAATAAATGCCCGGAAGCCTTTAAATATCATGCAGAATTGAAAAAACATCAACTGCAACATTACCATGAAGAACAAGAATTACAAATATCAGCAAATTCCACCGATATAAAATGTGATGTTGAAAAATGTTGAGATGTTCTACTTTAAATTTAGTAACAGAAAGTATTTTGCAATTAATATATTATATCCTTTACAAGGATGTTTTAGTGTAGCAAAATTATTCCACTCTCGAGAAACTATTCTTGGGAAAATATACAGATCCCATTAAAATCCGTCAAATTGACCGGCATGTTTCGTGAATCGGCGCAATCGCAAAAATAAAGATACGAAGCTAAAATTTAGTTCAAACATTCCCTGGTCGATTAGGCATGTGGGGTTAAAAAATTGCCGCGATCCGTTCACATACACGGCCACAATGTAGAAAAATTCAAACAAATTCGAAACACGTTGACGATTTTTTCAAATTGTCGTCCAGAAGTATTCGTCAGAAACGCCTGCATGTTAGGTGCAAAATGATTCCTATCGGATTATGGTACCTTCACAATTAACGATAGAATTTCAATTTATTCTAATGTACACTGCCTGGTACACCACAGCGAAGTGGATGTATGTCACAAGTCACAACAATTGACATATATATTTGCTGCTTTAAATGCTTGTTAAGCAAGGACATAGTGGAAGACGTTTAGGAAGACGACTATCTAAAATTGAAATGACAAAATAATTACGATTAGCGCGTAAACATTATTGATCAAAACACATTCAAGCACCAATTACATTTCCTGCCGCCATCTAAAAATTTTAGTTAAAATTTGTTTCAATTCAATTAATTGACGCGTCAACTGTTTTCTCATTTAATAAAACTAATAAGAGTAAATAGTGTTTCTTTTCTTAAGAGTTTCGATTAACATTTTTTGATTTTTATTATTCTTTATTAATTCTTTGATTATAAAATGATTTGATGATTTCTTTATGTTATTTAAAAATTTTAAAATATCATAAAATATTTTGTGACTTGGACAAAACAAATTATGATTGAAATCGAAGAGAAATTCGTTTACATACAAATATAAATAGCGACTACTTATCAAATATTTGTCATCAAAATTGTTTAGTCATAATTTAGCTTTAAAATTATATTTTTTTAAATCTAAGTCTAAAATTTTATACTAAATCGAAGCAATTGAAATTTACAGAGAATTTTGACTATCGACTTAAATTATTAATATACAAAGCATGCAGTTCAGTGCGTGGAGTATTTTCAAATAAGGCGGCACGATTTTGGCCTTCACCCTTTTTAACCCAATGACCATAAACGCGAAAGGCGCAACCATCGATAACCTGTAAAATGGAAAAGTTTTTACGCAATTCTCTATATAAATAGAAGAAAAAAAAAAACAGTTCTCCTGATTGCATGTCAGTGAAATTTTTATATGCGAACGTAAAGGACTTTGTTCTAAGCGTGAGGGGGCGTCTTTTGCGCTTATATGCGTGTACTTTCATTCGATTTTGGTTTTTATTAATATTATTTTTTTTGTTTTAATAAAAAAGTTTCATTCAAAATGCTGATTCATCTGATACCCACTATTTTTATCCTTTTTACTGGCAGCGTATCGAATTCTATGCGAAAGAACCCATTTTTTAACTGTGAACATGAAAGTAGAAAACTTGCTCGTACAGGCCAGAAAGCGCAATGCTTGAGTGCGTGAGGCATAGCACATTCCAGTTAAGTGCTTCTTACCTCTAACGGTGTTGCTCGAGCGTGGTCATGCCGAGTAATCATTTTATAGTAGCTTTTCGTTCTATAAATCAGTTATGTACATAAATTTTGGTTGATCGCTTCAATATTTTTTTTTTTATATAATCATCGATCACTCAGGACGTATACCCTATTCGAGTAATACGATGACAGTCGGGAATAAGTGGGGAAAGAGGAAGAGACAGGGAAATGGCCGCATTCCAGTGGTTGTGTACACGATATCGAATTGATGTGTGTTATGCGTTTATTCGACTGAGCACTCACTATCGCTACGATCCAAGTGAACTCTACCGTAGTGCAAGTGCAAGGAATGCTTTGTGGCTGTACGAAGTATACAAAGTGAAGCGATTTCCGGAAGCTAATGTGATTTCGATTGCAATTATAAAGAATATTTGCCGATCGACCGAATATTTGAAGCTATAAAATGGTGTGATTAGAAAGACGTAAGAAAAAATTTCAACTCAAGACGGATCCAAAGAAAGTAAATTCTTATCCGTTTGCAGATAAATGAGGAAAAGGAAGGAAAAAAACTTTTTTAAAAAAGAGTATAAAGGAAATATTTACCTATCGATAACGGGAATGCATAGCTACGGGACATTACCTTTGATATTTTTCTTAAAGTGATAACGTGCGGTGGTTTTTTTAATGCAAAAAGCTCGATGACGACACAACATTCTATATATGATGCGTATGTTTTGCTTTTTTCTACGTACTTACCTTACGCAATACTTTAATTCTGTAGGGATCACGTATAGCTTCATCGACATGCAACGGCTCGGCAGTGTAACGTAAACGTTTTATGCGTACCACTGCCCTAACCACTAGTATAACGAATTGGAATTTTTTTCGTGCATTAAAACAACTTTGTTTCCGTAGCTGTTTGGATGAAGAGAAAAGCGAAAATGTTGAAAAAAGTTGGCATCTTTTTATTTAATTATTTATTTTTTGTTTTATCAAAAAAACAAAAAAAAAAAACCTGGAAAATTAAAAAGAAAAAGGAAATAATCCTTTCATACTTTAAGAAAACAAATTTAACTAATAAAAAAAATTTAGAACGTTTCCAGTTTTTTTTTTTTCTTTTTTTTTTACGAGATCTTTAGTATTTATTAAAAATAATTTTATCGGAAATAAAAACTGCAACGAACACAAAGTGGAACAGAGTTATAGTGTAACACAAAAAGCCATTTAAACAGTGACGAGTTACGAGTTGACGTTTAAATTAAAGTGAAAAACAACATCACTGAAAAACATAAGTTATTTTATTAAAATTCGATTAAAATGCGTTATTACGAGATGAGATTTAAAGACGTTTTTAAAAACATTCGGTTAGAAAGCTTTTGAACTTTGACTTTAAAATACTTCCTTGTCATAACTTGTAATTTCACAATTTAACCGAAGGATTACTACATAATGAAAGCAGTCTAGAAGATTACGTGTAAGAGACGTTAAGCCACACTATTACTTAAACATTTTTAGGATTTCTTCTTTTTCCAAAATAAACATTCCAGGGCTTCGATGGCAGAGAGTTAGTGGAAAGAGTGGATCTATTCTTTCTCTCTACACCTACTAGTGTGATTAATGAGTAGTGTGCAGAGCAAAAAAAAAAAAAAAATTCTACGTCATATAGAACGGACCGTCAGATGAGCGCATTTCAAATTCCATGACATTCGATCAATTATTTAGTAATTAATTGCTTGTGGTTTAGGAGCACGAAAAAATCGACATTTTTTTTTTTTATGTTTACAATAGAAAAAAATAAGAACTTTATAGCAAGCCAAGACCGTTTTTTAGATACCCTACAGAACCACTTCGCCTAATGCAGTTATTACACATTATTTTCATGCAAAGGCACACTTTTCATGAAAGCCCGCATATTGGACGATTCCCAAAAGATCACATAGCGTGATCCAAATTTCATAAACTTAATTTACTTCCCAAAAATGTTATTTAAAGAGTTTATTCAAAAATTGCGACTTGTAGGTTGAACACAAAAATACGTGGACAGATGCAGGATGGACCGACAAGCTTAAATCGATTCAAAAAAATGATTCTAATGTAATAAAATGTGTATATATGTGTGTGTATGTGTGCGGATTAAGCCCTTCCGGAAGTTACATACATCCGCACAAACTTAATACAGTTTATACCATAAGTGGTGTAGGAATATAATGAATATCGTGTTGTAGTTAACACTACAACCACCACCACTTCTACTTCTTGAAAAGTAAAACCCTAAAAGATACTAAAGCAAAGACCCAATAAATATTATGGAGAATATGCTTCATTAGATAAGATTTAAATATGATTGTGTTAGCACACGTAGTGAACGTCTTTCAGGTCAAGATTGCAACACCGTTTGGGTGTTGTTGGGCGATTATTATCCGTTTGAAGTGTTCAAAAGAGTGAAGGTAAGTTGTGGAAAATTGACTGCAAATGATGACATATCGGAAATTCTCTACGGTATCGTGCATATATTCAATGAGAATTTTGATTTAAAAAAGATTCATTTGCTGTTAAGCAGAATATTTTCTTAATGTTGTGCTAAATTTTGAAGCCTTACATTATCGGCCGCAAATAATGAATGAGAAGAAATGTAAAAAAGTCTTTAAATTCAATTAAATGACAAAACGAATAATCCGAGGCAGTGATAGTGATGAGATTAACAGCCCATAAAATCATCTTATTTTATAAGTAAACATCTACATATAAGTAAGTTTCACAACACAAGATAATAAAGACAAAAAGAGTGAATAGTTTCACAACACAAGATAATAAAGACAAAAAGAGTGAATAAAATGATTAAATACTTCTTTACTATGATGCCATAATAGAAAGGTGCATATACAAGTGTCAACATTTCTAACCGAAATATAGTCATCCAATTAGCCATTCGTTACTTGTGTTCACCGAGACCGTTAGGAAAGAATGAAAAAAAAAAAAACCAAAAGCAAGAAAAAAGAAATCCTAATGTGTTCTAATAAAAATTCTTTTAAATTATAATAAAAAGAAAATAAAAAAAGGAAAAGAAAAAGAAAAACCTGCCTGTTGAGTATAAAAAAGGCCACGTTTTAGATTTGCCGTATAATTGTGTAAATGTATTGTGGTTTGTCGCTGTTGTGCTTCATGTTGATAAAGTTGATGTTGTTTTATGTTCTGTATCCGCTGTTGTTCGTGTTGTTGCTGAGTAGCTCTAAAATGCGCCGATGTTGCTGGATAGGTAGGAACAAGAAAGTTATCACAATCTACGAAACCACAGTTAACCGCATTAGGCTTAGGTTGTTGAAATGCAGTTCTCTGACTTTCAATATTTATATCTGTATCGGCGGAGGTTGTTTCCATAATTTGCTTTAACGAATGTTTGTCCATTAATTGAGAACTTTCTTGTGTCGTTTCATAATATTTTGAATATTCTCGTAGTGTATGAACATTTTGTTCGCATAAATGATAAGTCGTTGTACGGCCATCAATGGACGGTTCTGGTAATAAAACCTAAATTTAATTAAATTTTAAGAATTAAGTCAAGAAAATTGAAAATATGAACTAAAAATAATAATAATAAAAAACATCTTCATATATGTCCACCCCTTTTCTACAGCTTCGAAATTACTTAACACTCTTCCTGCGCTTTCGAAAATACTATTGTATCGAAATTCTCAATCTAATTTATGCTTTTAAATGATGCGAAACGGTTGATAGGTTTTTGTTATAAGAGCACAAATACTTTTCGATGACCTCGGAAAATGAATGAATTGAAAAGTTGATTTCAGCGACGCCAATAATGATCGGCCATCCAACTTGAACTACATTTAGTCTCTGCATACAATATCGTCTACGCCACCTTATTTGTTTCTGATTCTCTATTGGCATCCCGCAATACGCCTTAAAGGCTCCATAAAATATATATATACACAGATGTTTGATCAGCATAAGATTTTCATTACCATCCGTCTGTCTACCTGCCGTGTTGCGTGTTGTGCTCGAAAAAATTGTTTGGGAAAGCCAAACCTTGGTAGAATTGATCGTTCCTGAAAATAAGCGAGACACATTCACAACCACAACGACAGTAATTGAAAAAGTTCAACTTGTAATCCGTGGTAAATATTTATCTCAATCTCGGTACAAGCAAATAGTTTCTTTGGCTTTCTGTGGGAAGAACAATCTGAAAACGGTTCCGATCAACGATAACTATAGTAAGCTGAACTAAACAACTGTAAGTTGCAATCCTTAATAGATATTAATGGAAACTTGACGCCATGTAATTACCCGAAGCCATCGAAACGTTCAGTGCGAAAGTGGTCATCTAACCACAATCGCATTCACAAGAAGTAAGAATAAGTGATATATCTACTATCTTAAATTAATACATAGCGTTTAAAGTGGGCGAGTCAGTTGATCAATTGGGAGTGAGTTCAGTTTGGTCTTCAAATTGGTTTTAGGAAATATTTTAGATCGGTAACCCTTCTACGCTGTTAACACCATTTATTGTCTATTGCATGGATTTTTGAAGGTGCATCACACTGCTTATCTTCCCACAATTTGTCATGAACTAGCTGAGTACATGCTATAGCTTTCTATATATAACAAATTTTGCGAGCGTAAGCGAACAAACAACAAATTGCAGACGGGCGGACGGATAGATGAACACGGCTAAATCTAAGCAGAATTTCTATTGAACAAGAATGTGTCTGCGTTATACGACGTCGACTTCTAGGTGCTACAAAGGAAATGCCAAACCTAGTATATCCTTAGTATATCGCCATCGGCAATAGACACATAAGCTGGATCTAGTGCGGTCTATAGCAGATGATATTGATCTAAAGTAGTTTTGCTTACACATATTATCGCGAAGCCATCTAAGTGGCAAATATAAAGATGGTCCCCATCGACTGACTGACATGGCTTCATTTAACAAATACTTTGCAATTTTTTTTCACAAGTTTGGACATCAAGGGGATTGCGATGTTCTTACTTACGAGGAAAAAAATGCTCAAACTGATCCGAAGTATTTTTTTAACACTGAAACGTAGCTTTTTCATGCCGTTTGAGCTCTCCAAAAAGGGAAAAAGACATTCCCCAGTCAAGATTGATGTTCTAAGCAACAATTTCAATGGACACGTTAACGATTGAGCATTCGATTTCATCAGATAGGCAGGCAGACGCATTGAATGCAAGTACACCTCCAAGGTAATAAAGTACCTAATATTTCTTTCTATGCATTATTATCTAATCGATATCGACAAACTTAGTGTAATCCTTGTGTTAGAAAGCGAGCCTGCTGCTCATTATCATAATTTTTTAATTAAATTTTTTTCTCTTTCGAAACCTTTATATGCACCTTTTAGGTTGAACTGTACGCTATATAAAAGACGAAGACATGCACAAACATGCTTAACGCACAGAATGATAAATAAGTTCTGAAATGAAAGACATTTACATTATGGGAACAAAAGCACTATCTTGGACAAATAATAGATCTTGTCGACCGGCGATCAGACAAAATGTTCAAAGAGATTAGTGTGATTGTGATGGTATTAAAGGGTTATTATATATTAGAGAAGATCTCTTAAAGGGAGAGTTTACAAGAGAGTTATTCTCCTTCTCTCTCTTAGTCTCGTTCTTCCGTTATCATTACCAGTGCAATTTCAATGATGCGACTCATTCTTCTAGAGTTAAGGGATAGGCTGCGTTTAAGGCCATCAATGTTTTGCTCGAATAACTTTTAATATATATATTATTTATATATATATACATATGCAGTTATGTACATATATACATATATATATATATATATATTTATATATTTTAGAAGAAATAAAATTTAAAAATGGGTTTATTTATCGTATTATTTAAGAAATTATAAATAGATTAAGAGGAAAATATTAATAATAAATTGTTGCAAAAATAAATGAATGTAATGTGTAAGAAAAAATAGGAAATAAAATTTACGATTATATTTTCATATAGTAAGCATTTTCACTAAGTGCACTACCCAACGTCCTCACTGCTTATGTAATGTGAATTAATTATTAAAATAAAGAAAATGTTTACTTTTTTTATTGTTTTATCTAATGAAGAATGCCGTATAACGAACAAATGCGTGTGCATTTATGTATGTATGTTTGTTTGTGCGTTTGTCTTCAAGTTTTTCGCTCCCTAATCGCATCTTAAAATTAATAATCAAAATAATTTAAATAAATTGCCCCTCATTGTAATAACTTATGTGGTCGTGTATTGAATGCGGTTTGGAAGTAGACTTACCATTTGATTAAAAAAAGGATGACGCAATATTTCCTGTACAGTTATTCTTTTGATAGGATCAACAACTAAGCATTTACGTATTAAATCTTTAGGATCCTCTAAAATGGAAAGTAGGAAACATTTATTTATTTATTAAAAAAAAAAAAAAATTTATAAGTTTTCTAAACCTAAGTCGGTCGAATAGTTCATATTATTTACATAAACAAAACCTATTATAAAAAAAAGTCAAGATTATGTTATAGAAAGAAGTGTTTCTCATGTCCACGCGAACACACTAGAATTGAATAATATTTTGCTTAATGTTGGCGCAATAATTGGTCCTCCGGGAAAAAGTTTACATAATTCCTAAGGAATATTTATATCGAATTTAAAATTATTATATTACGGTCATTCAATTTGAAAATGATCTAAACCGGTCACAGGACACGTCTACAGTGCCTGCGCGTTTATGCCAACAACAAATGTCAACACGTTTGGTTTACGAGTTGTTTACTTTTTACTCATAAATTTTAGCGATTTTGGAAATAATATGTACGTACCTGAAATATCGGCCCACTCAGGTGACGTGAAACTGTATTTACCCTCCATAATGTTACGTAACATAACCATTTGCTTCCGATGCCAAAAGGGTGGACAACCGACCAAAAGGGTAAACATAATAACGCCACAAGCCCAACTGCAACAAAGATCAAAACAATAAAATCAAAAAAAAAAAACAAAAAAACAATCAAAACCATACATGTCTACTTCTTGGCTATAGCCGGGAGAACCCTCAAACATGTTACATTTTAAAGTTTCTGGAGCTAAATAGCCAGGAGTGCCACACAAATCTATTAAAAAAAAATGACGTGAATTTCTCATTGAATTTTTGATGAATGTGGAAAGGCTTGCCTGTTAATTTTTCTCCGTCCTTCAATTGTCGAGCAAAACCAAAATCCGTAATTTTGACATTATGATTACCATCTAATAAAATATTTTCAGGTTTCAAGTCTCTGTGCACGATATTTTTCGAGTGTATGTACTCGACGCCTTCAAATATTTGTCTCATTATAGTTCGGGTTTTCTTTTCCGAGAGGGTAACTACCGAAGTAAGATAATCGAACAGTTCCCCTTTCGGACAAAGTTCAAACACTAAAAACACAAAAGCATCCGATTCGAAAACGTCCTGTAGATCAACTGAAAATGCAAATTCAATCGTTACTAAAAATCGCATTAGATTTCAATAAAATATTTTACTTATATACGGATGGCCCATGACTTGCCGAAGTATTGAAATTTCTTGTCTTGTTGCTTCCAACATATGTAAAGGATTCGTTTCTCCAGTTTCTGTGGCAGCGCCTAAATCGATAATTTTTGCGGCAAATTCCTTGCCCGTCTCTTTTTCAATACATCGCCTTACCGTCGAACTTATACCTCTAGAAATATATAAAATAATCGGCCAATAGTATGTGACAATAGTACTAAGCTCATAAATATGTAGCAAATTAGAAATATTTGAAAATTTTGAATCCAACATTTACGACATCTATCTATGCAACTTGTTATCCTTAAATAATTAAGAGCAACTTAAGGGAACAGATTCAGTTAAACAGTAACAAGGTACTCCCTTCCAAAATGCATATTATATTTATTCACGAAAGCATATTCTCGAGACCGGTCCGCTACTGATTAGCCCTGGATCAGATCGATGCAGTTATATTTAGCCGATCAACAGATCTGCATAGGTAGACGAAGATGTGCAAAAATGGGTTAATGGTAGCCGGCCGGTAAAGTGATTGCTAATTCCCATATCTTTAAGAGTGTTAGGGTAGGAGAAGCGGGTTTACCCCAGGGCAGTCATCTGGGTCCAACACCGTTCATGCTGTACATAAATGATCTTCCATCTGTGATTAAGCACCTTGTTATCTTCGTGTATGCGGACGACGTAATTCTATTCCATAGCTCTGAAAGCATAGAGGGCTTCGGTGTGCTTCGATTTGATTTGTTCTCTCTACGAAAGTGGCGCGAGATAAATAGGGTGTCCTCAAACATTAGCAAGCGCAAAACAAATTCTTTTAGCAGAACCCTTGCAATCAGTGAGAAGTGCAATTCATGGAAAGTTGGGCTAAGGAGTTTGACGATCCTTATGTCACAAAAAGCTTATACATGTCTCTAGTTAGGCCCATCGTCGAGTATGCTTCAGTGGTAAGACCATCAAGCTGCACCTGTTGTGCAGTTGGTGGAATCTGTTCACAAAAAATTTTCCCTATTTGCCTCAATGAGATAGGAGGAGAACACTCCCTCCATATAAGAATAGACTTCTTTTCCAATCGACCTACGCTCGCTAGAGAAGAGAGGGCTAGCTCTTGCGGTAACTTTCATGACAAAGCGTTTTAATGGCGAAATAGAGTTCCCATTCCTGTTGAATGAGCTTGACTTTACAATCTCGCGTAGAGCATTTAGGCACTCTTTACGAGTACTCTACTCTGCGAACACTTTAATGAAAATTATCACTTATTCTCCATTTCGGATAAAAGCAAATATGTGATGCCTATGTTGCTCAAGAGATGATATAACTGTTTACTCATAGTGTAGGTTACATTGCTGCCAATAGCTAAACAAATAAATAAATAAATAAATAAATATTTCGCCTCGCAACCGTAAAGGTGCTACAGTGAGTCCATCCGCAGGACACTCGGTAAAAGCCAAACGACCACAGGTGACGATAATGAATATTTCCGTTACTAAGTAACAAGTAGGCAGTGTATTTTTGAAGTCAAGTTGAATTTTACCGAAGAAGTTCCAGAAATTATTTGCACACCGATTACATAGGTACGGATATTGGGCAGATCAAAAATGCTTCATAATCGAGTTACTTGGCCACTCCTGACACTCGATTAAAGAAAACTCAAATTCATCAATCAAATGTAATTAAATTTACACGTGTTTTATGCAGAATGTAAGTCAGTCGTCGATCGCATGTACATGTGATTGTATTGGTGTACGGTTTATATAAAAATAAATAAAATATCGCATTAGTATATTTAGTAAGCCAAATATCATTTGAAATGTGAATATTGTTGTCGTTGTTGTGTGAGAAGGGGCTTGACTGGGGCTCGATCAATTTCAAATGAATTTGGTTGACTCGCAAACCGTCCACTTGTCTGACGGCTAACAACAACAGGTTACGAAATCATACCACATACGATCGACATTGTCACACACACACATACATACACATAACATATATACAAACATATGTATGCAAATAAGTATATACGAGACAAAGTATAATGGCGCAATAATATATATCGGCTGAAAATAAACAAATAACTGCAAGCACATGCATTGAACTAGAAACTGAACTGATGCAAAGACAAACAGAAATTGATTAATTACGTATACTATTACTATAAATATAAATCAAGGCATATACTATTTTCGTCTTTGATTCGACACCAACGACATTGTTTGGAATAAAAAATAAAAGAAAAGTTATATTCGGCTTTGGCCAAATTTCTTAATAAACATTCTTTACTTGTCTTTATTTTATTTAATAGGATAATAAAATGAAGATCCGTCCATATGTCCTTACTAATATTTGTATCCTTTTAGGCAACACAGCTAAACATAATACCTACATACTATCGTATTTCGCTCATTCCTTTGGCCAGGTTCAACTTATTTTGGATCTAATAGTACCTTCTTTTTTTTTGACTTAACAGCTAAGTTAAGGGAAAGTGATCATTTTCGATCTTCATTTTATTGGCTTTCGAACTTCCTCCCTTTTAGACATCCTTTGATGTAGTACTTTTAAGTTCAACAAATATTTTTAATAACTATCTTACAGCATTTGCGATGGATTTAAAAATCATTCTTATGATTTGCTTGTGAAGTGTAGAGCTGATGTACGTGTAGCCTGAAAATATACATTTTCTTTTATGTAAAGAGTTAGGATTCATTTTCTATAAAAGAGAAACGGTGAACCTCTTTACACTACATCATTCAAATACTTCGGAGCCCTGTACAAAGTCGTCCCTTACGCCACGGTTAGGCAAATTTTTAAAAGGGAGAACAAAGAAAAGGTAGCTACGGAAAAGTACATGCACTTAATTCCTTTTTTACACGGTTATTTTGTACCTGTGTTTGAAATGACACGGTTTATCAATGAGGATAAATACACTTTTTTGGGGGGAACACCGTAATCAGAAGTTGGCAGTTATACGTTATACTTACGGACTGAATTTTCACTGTACACTAATTTTTATTTTTTTGTATTCTCATGAAAATTAATTGTTTTTGTTTTACAGATATACAATTTGAGTTTCATTATTACTTTTTTTGCACGGTCTTTTGAGAAAATATTTGGAGGATTTTCATCTTACACGATTTTTAAAAGCTGTGGCACATCTCTCCAAATTTACCAAGAGTTGCGTATATTTCTTTAGACCATTTTTTTTGCACGGTTTTCTTAGGAACGTATCTACCGTGTAAAAAAAGTAGGGTATACATTATTTTAAGCACAATTTCAGGTTCTCATTAATAAGAGGACGTCTTATTTTACTTTTCATATTCTTTATGTTTAAAAAATTCGCATGAATAAGTAGAACGGAAAAAGCAAAAAATTACCCAGAACTATTTCTCGAGCTGATCATTCATGAATACTGTTTCTCTATTAAAAAGCGTTAAAAATCTTTATACCTTCCTTCCAGAGTCCAGTAGCTGGGTTTCAAAGTTACCAGTGTCAACATTAAAGAGAAAAAATATTTACATTGCCTTACAGTCTTATTAACAGGAAATTACTGTACACAGTTTCCTTCGTATTTAAGTCCACTTCCCGTACAGTGAGTGTAATTATATGGCGAAAAATTTATAATCAATTTAACAACCAATGCTGTTAAGGTTCAAACAGAGAATTTCGTGTTCACATTGAACATTTTTTACTCAACTCGCGTAAGTAATATTAGGATTATCTTTTCGATGACGTTCCGAGAAGGTTTTAGAAGTAAATCAAAGTATCTCTTTCAAAATGTGGATCAAAAAAAGACAAGTTATTCCAACAAATCAAAAAAACTACATTTTCTGACAACCAGAGAACGTAACTATAAAAATCTTCGGAACACCATTGAGGTACTGAGACTCTCACCTTTGCCTGATGGTCCCTATAAACGGTAACTGTTTGCTTTAAAGGTCTTATTTAATTAGAGCTGCTCAGCTACTCGACAAACAATGGTTGAAAGTTTGCTATCTATAACCTGGCGATGGGCTTTTCTGTTGAAAGCCTAGGTGGGGTATCGTGAGAAAGTTTTTTTTTGAGAAAAGAGAACACTCTTCATCTCATATTCCGCTCTCTGCCATGGAGGTCATCAAACCTACTCAAAACACTGAGCAAGTTACAAGAAAATTGACCACCATCCATTTTTTAATTTGGGACCTCAAGAGTAGTATGGGCCCCTTCAATGGAAATTGTACAACTCTATGGGGCGCAAGCGATCGCTTATCAAATTAACTAGTGTTCCATCGGGCACCGTGAAGTTAAGCTTAAACAACAGGCACTCAAGGAAAACCCTTATAGATATCTGTTCTGACAACTGAAGTTTGTGATTAAGTTGATTTAGATGAAATGTAACGTCTGTCTTGAACTACGATTTTCATATCCACTGCTTGCCTGTCATTTCTAGGTAGTTAACGCCCTTTCCTATAGAATACGTTTTTCGTCAATTAAATTATAATGTTATACGCGATATTAACCGTCATTATCATCAACATGTGGTCATTTGACATGTATGGATATATTTACTTATATAAATGAAGCTGATGAAAAATGGACATAATTTCCAAGTCTCTGAATTTATTTCCAATGCTTGTAAACCCATAATTTTCGTTTTTCCAACATAGATTTTATGGGATATTCCAAGCGCGTCTTCGTACATTAAAAATGTTTGATATATCTAATGGACTCCTTACGATGAGTATAAGTAAACATAAAAAAAAAATTCAAACCTATTTTACTATACTTTTTTTTTTGCTTCTATCTATCCAAAAAGAATTTTTTTTTCTCCTTTTACACACTGTTTGTCTAATGCGTGTAAATGGAAATCAAAGAATGGTTACAATCGCATGTGATTAGTTTCAACAATAGAGATAACAAGTGCAAACAGACTGAAAATAAAATTTTATATAGAGCATATGGGCAGATAGTAAAGTCAGTCTGAACTTTGAAAACAAATAATAAAAAAATGCACAATCAAATGATAGAAACAATAAAAAAAAAAAAAACAATCATAAAAATCAAACATATCCGAGAAAATTTGAAAATTTCTAGAGCAATTAGAAAAGAAAACCCAACACGAATAAGGACCATATATAGACAATGCGTACATCTGCAGCAAGATTGCACAAAGCGCACGCGAAATTCAAGCTTCTTTACTTTTTCAGGTTTTCATAAATGCTTTGAGAAAGTCGAAATTGGTCAGTATAGCACTTAAGTCCAATTTCTCTAGCGGCCAGGTGACGGAAACTGTTGAATGTTCGCTTGATTTTACCGAAATGTTCTACTATCTGTTCGAGTAGAGCGGGAAACGTTTTTAAATTCAAATCTCCACAATTATATCGGTTATCGATATTATTTTTTGCGTTTCGAGCACATATCTAAACAAATTTCATGTCTCTTGTCGAAAAACAGCCGGGGCGGAATTAAAAACAAACGCAATAGATGTATATGTTTAAAATTATCAGATGAACTCACCTTCCCAGTATTTCTTTGGGTTCATATTTGGCATAGAAACCTTTAGCGGCATCTTTGTCGGGTAATAAATCGTCTTCTTCGTCTTTTGCCATTTTTGTATGAGATATTTTGACTTTTATTCCAGAAAAGATCTTAAACTCTTAAACGTATTCTCGCAGGTTTGTAGTTGTAACAAAAACAATAAGAATCCTATATAATTCATAAATATCACATGTAAATAAATATATATATATATCTACATTTAAGTACAGATGTATAGTTATATATGTACGTCATTAATGGTGCATGCTATTTCACACGTTTCACGTTTTCACACTTTATTTATAATCAGGCAGAAAAAAACAAAAAAAAGGCTTAAAGGATTGCGTTATCGTTAGCATAATCTTCGTAATATTTCATAATATTGTCATTTTATTTCACTTTGATTTTCTATCGTTCGGATTACACAACTGAACTTTTTATGGAAATTTTTCGAAATTTTCACCTAAAAAAATTCTTTTACGTGACGAGTCGTGCAACTCAAATAATATATAGAAACAAAATCAATCAGATGTTATGGCATTTGCGTGTTTACTATTTTACGGTTTGCTTTGTCAAGAAGTAGAACGGAATGCAATGCGAAAGTAAATACATATTTTATAAAATAAAAATAAACTAATAAGGAACACACTACGCGTACTCTCATACGAGCCATACGTCATTTTAAAACTTTTCATAAGCAAGTTTTGATTATAATTATTGCAAAGTTTGTATGATACATTGCATTATTTCATATCTCACTTTTGAGATGGTTGCCAAACTTCCCGAACCGCTTACTGTGCATGTATTTTATAATGTTTAATAAATCAGCTCTTCTTCTTTTTTTGCACGACATCGCATATGGTTAACCAGAATTGTTGATTGTGAAATTTTATATTTATATCACGCAATTTTATTAGTTTATTACATGCAAGATTGTTTCAGGGTATTTCTCGTTTTGCCAGGCTTTTAAAAAATTATTACTTAATTGTTTTTAAACATTGCTATGCGTTTATGCAATAGGATCTTCACATAGATAAAAAAGGGATTACGCTTGAAAAAATTACATGAAATATTAATAGAATTATAAAATATATAAAGATAGTTTTTTCGTTTATCCTATGCAGGAATAATATTCGTTTCACCTTTAATATAGGACATAACTAGTTAGATATTGTCATGAATGAATACTGTGACACTGTGACGTCTTACTGAATTTGAACCTTTTATTTGTGGGGTCCGTACTTAGGTGAATTGGCCGGGCATATTGCATTTTAAAAGAATTTATTACTGAGAAGCAACTGCTTTTATCTCAAAAAAAAAGGAAAGAAATGTCCGTTATTTAACTGATTTTGATCCTGGCGAGTTGTGATTCGAACATGAAGTCACTGTGTGACGAGAAAAGTAATAGAAATTGTATGGATTTGCATAATTTCTTTTTTAATCTTAATCATGACGCCCTGCGCAATATTCCATTTCCAAGTATTTTTTTGTACATTTTGTCAATTCTGAGCTAGTTATGGTATTAAAATTAACACAAGGTGTACATTATTGTGTCATAGTCAGAAAGGAATGCCATAGCTTGGAGAGAAAAAACCCAATCGAGGACAAAATTTGACACAGCTATGCATTGAGAAGCCGCGCATACCATTTCAGAAGAGTAACTGCAATAACACATTTTATAGTTTTTTTACGTGTTATGAATTAAACAAAAGTTTAGGGTGAATGTGCACGACGCTTATAAGTGACCGAGAATTACATCGTGGTATGATTCGATACAAAAATCGGTGTCAGGGATTAGAATTAATAAACTGTCTATTCAGCCAAAAAAGCTGTTCAAAATATACTCATCCACCTAAGACATGAACGTTGGGAAACACTATATTTGTGTGTTTCTTCATGTCCATTTCTCAGGTTAGGCTTCTCTTGAAAACAATGCCTTTATATGACCACGCGGTCCACTTATTATTTAGTATAATATTTTTTGAAGTTTTAATTGTTTTCTAATAAATCCTTTGCAGCGATTTGTTTTATATCTTCAGCTGCTGTCTGTCAAGCAAAATCACAATATACGTAGCGATCAATGCGGCAGGATGAAGTCAATATTTAGAAGACTGCTGTGAACGTCGGAGACATTATCCAAACTAGAATGGCTTAGATGCGAATAAGGTCAAGATATTAGCAGCATCGTGAAAACAAGAGAAGACTTTCTTCTTGTCTCATCACCACAACATTTTATTATACACATCGTGTGAACAACGTGCATCTTTTCGAAAGGTTTGAAGAGAACACGATTCCTTGCTAGAACTGCAACCAAACGAGAGCATACGCAATAACAGGACCAATCCGTTATCCCCCAGCTGTATTATGAAAACAAGTTGACGCAACAGATGTTTTTTTATCAAATTCTTTAAAGCGGTCCTTTCCTTTCACATTTTTACAACATATGTGCAAACGAATTACCGCTAGCACGAAATAATGCAACAACTCCCGACTGAAATCTAACCGTAGTATAAATAGAAATTTTCTGAATAAGTTATCTAAAAAAATTTAAAAAAAAAAAAAAAAATCTTAACATTTTTAAGTATAAAAAGCCTTTATATTTTATTACATTATTGTTTTTTTTTGTTTCTTTTTTTTTTTATATATAGTAACTATTATTAATTATTGAAATTACTTAAGATTGAAGAATTACTATATAAAGTCAAGGAAAATGAAATCAAGAGCCGAAAATATCAACACAAATATACGTATTACATACTTTTTGAGTGCACCTATTACTTATTTATATAAAAGTCTAATCAAAGCCTTTTTTATATAAGATTACAAATTAAAATTGTATAATTAATTTTTAAGGAGGGTTTTAATTATTGTGTCATTCTTTACGTTTCCTTTTCGTATAGAATGACTATAGGAAAGCGGGACGTGTTTTCATTCAATAATTGTTAAATATTCAACTTTGCCGGATGTTCATATCATAATTGGTAGCAGTGTACATGTTTTTACAATAATTTTCAAGCAATCAAGCGACTTTCGATTTATCTCATATAAAATGTTTCAAAATATGCAGAATTGTATTTTCGGACAAAAAACACGAAATTAAAATAAAAAAATTTTATATAATAAAAATATTGCAGATGTAGGAGGATGTAGATTTTTGAAAAAATATTTTCCTAAATAGTTTTTTTTCGTTCTATATAATCCCTTCCGATTGTGTAGTGTAAAAGAAAAGAAGGGAAATAAGCATAAAAATAAAGAGAATATCAAAATAAACGCGAAAAATACAATATTTTTGTTAAAATGAAAAATTCGGCACCAATTTTTTTTTTTTTTTTTTTTTAAGCTGAACTGAAAGATAGGTGAACATTTACTCTATTGTTGTGCCTGCATTTGGGCCTGCATTTGAGCCAACATCTCTTGCATGCGCCTCAGTTCAGCTTCTTTTTCTTGCAATATGCGATCTTTTTCCGTTAAAACGCTATTGGCAACAATCTGAGCGGGTACTACAGAATCACGCTCCGGTTTCAGACCATTCTCCTTACTTTTGATACCCTTTGCTAAACGATCAGAACGATAATTCTCATAGTGCACTTCCTGCGTAACTTCCTGCAAGTCCTGCATATGGGTGCTAGAAATTGAAAAAAAATGCAATTAACTCAAATGGATTGATTTTTTATATTCCGCATTCTCTCAAATTTAGCCGACTTACATTAGCATGGTACGTAACTTAATGAAATCACAATGTTCAGGATTTTCTACTTCAACTACACCCCAAGGATATAAACGGCCCCTAACTTTTTTCCCCTTTACCTCTAACAGAGTATTAGCACCGCATACAGCGAAGGGTACAGCCGCCTTTAATTGTTTAACTTGTTCTTTGTAATCCTCATCCTCATCCGAATCGCAATCGGGCAAAGGATATATTTTAATGCCGTGATCTTCAATTTCTTGCATGATACGACACTTCAAACGCAGAATCTCTTTTTTCGTCAGGCAATCGGCTTTGGCAATAACCGGCACAATGTTCACTTTGGAATGTAATTTTTTCATAAACTCCACATCCAAGGGTTTAAGGCTTTGGAATACAAAAAGATGGTATGAATGTTAAACATTTTCAATATTGCACTTACCCATGACCAAAAGGTGATATGAAATAGAAACAACAGTGTATACGATTATCGACAATATTGCGTCGATTTAAACCGCTCTCATCGCGTAAAAAACGTTCATATTGTTCATCAATGTATTCGAGTATGGCACTAAAACTATCCGAATTATCGATGGCATCGCCAAAACCCGGTGTATCTACTACGGTCAGTCTCAATTTAACACCACGCTCTTCAATTTCTACCGTGGAAGCCTCCAATTTTACGGTTTGCTTTTGTTTTTCAATAGCATCCGGTATGATACGTTCCGGATATAAGTCTGTTAGAAATAGACTATTGACCAGCGTTGATTTACCTAAACCTGATTCTCCTACAACCATTAAAGTGAATTCGAAACCTTTCTTCACCGATTTACGATGCACTTGATTAGGCAGATTAGCGAAGCCAACATAACCGGGCGTCTCAATACTGGTAAACTGCAAAATGATAAAAGTAAATAAAAAGAAAAAAAGGTTAACTCATTTTTAAAAATTTTATTTATAAAAATTCTTATTCAAATCCCAATCGCGCACAATATCATATGCAACACAACATATTCATACATATATATATATATCTTTCTTTTTTTAAATGTGGTCAAACCAATGACGAATATGGTAAACGTTATGGAATTTCATCTCAGACGCTAAATATCATATTATAAAATAAATATATGAAAACAGATCATCATCATCGTCATCAGCATCATCATCATCGCATCATCATCATCATCATCATCATCACCGTCATCACCATCAATAATAAATATTTAACCTTAAGCAAGCGTAATAAAATAAATCGAAAAACTTTCGATTTACGATACGTACGAGTACATGCACCCTACACATGTATACATTGTATAGGTAGGTAGTACATATTGTTATTCATTCATTCATCAAGAGAGTAACGGATAAGAATTCCATTTGAATAATAATTTTACTAGTATGCAATTTTTAAATTGAAAAATGTTGATTTTGAATAAAGAATCCAGGCTCGTTGCCTGGATATATTGTTTCGAAAATCTTGCATTTAATGAGGTGAGTTTGCAATGAAAACTAATCGATTTTCTAAGAAAGCAAATTCCAAAAATGAAAAAACCAAATACATCTTCATGACGGGCCATTTTGCCTATCATATGCATCTGACGATTGCCGAAAAGAACGAAGAAATTCGCACAAAAATGCCCGAATGAAGTTAGGTCGTCGTAACTTGCTATGTGTAAGCAAGAGAGTCGAACAGTAATATCCGAATGGATAAGATCAGAAGAAGCAATGTACATAAATACAAATTCCTGTAGAGAATTTGTAAATAAATCTCCCAAGAATTGTCAATAAAACCTACGTTACTCAAAGTCAAAATCACAATGCAGTCGTATGAACTTAATCATAATTAACAAACAGGCCGATAAAAACATAAACTCACGAAAGTCATTTTATGGTATAATATTGTCTGTGATTTTATTATTAAAATCCTTTACCATACATATCCAATACCGTTAGTGATCAGAGTGCACTAAATTTATGCAATGATATGGAGAACACAGAACGAACCAAGTCATTCAGAACCATTTAAATCAGTTAGTCTGCACGCTATTTATACTCTACACCACTTGCAGTACAGAGTATATTAAGTTAGTGCGAGCGTATGTAACAGGCAGAAGGGCTTAAGATAGACCCGCCATTTATTATACCGATCGATTCAAAATCATAATCTGAATTGATTTAAGCCTGTCTGTCCGTCTACGATCTGTCCATGCAAATTTGTGTTCAAGCTACATGTCGTAATTTTCGAGGTATTTGGTATAGTGACATGCTTTGACCCAAGGACGAACGGTATTGAAAATGGTTCGGATCGGTCCACTTTTTCAGTCACTGCCCATATAACGCCCTATTTTGAAAAGTCGTTATATAGAAAAAAATTGCAATTTTCAAAATTTCTCAGCAAAAGTGGCTAAGTGATAGTATTTGGGCATTCTAAATTGTTATAGAAACTTTAGACCGGCTGGGAAAATTTTTGAACCCCTCCCATATAACGAAAACTGAAGTCCACACGACAAAAAGTATAGTTTTCAATCCTTGATGAAGAAAATTATATCATAAAGTCAAAGCTTTAACAAGCGATGATGGAAATTGACCCGTAATAGTAATTTCTTACAAAAATGAACTCTACATAATTTGGACCATGTTCTATAATAAAAATAAGAATTGTGTTAGAGAATGCATGGTGTAGGGTAATCAATGGTCGGCCTTGCCCGACTATAATGTTCTTACTTGTTTTTATCTGCACATTTTCGAAACACTTCGATGATGAAATTTGGCATACTATAACGTGCTTTGGACCAAGTTTGGACTACTATATGATAACAGAATCTAATTTCCGATGTTTTGTGAGGAAAATAGGTGAAGCATTGTTTTAAGCAATGGCCAAAGGTATGACCAATAGGTTATAATTTTGTTCCCTAGCTACCAAACACACACTTTTACTCTAACGCAGTCAATGCAACAAGCAAGAAGTTGAAGAAGTTTGTCGGTAGTGCTTAACTCGATCATAGATGATTTAAAATTTTTGATTTTTAACAACTTGGCCGATGAGATTAATTTTCATTGCATTATCATTTTCCGGATGCAATTTTTTATATTGAAATCAATTAGATGAGAAGATACAATCAATTTCCAATGGATTAAATGGATTTTTGGCAAGATGATCAGTTAGTTATAAAGAAATTATGGTGAAATCTACTTTTTTCTAAAGTTTTTTTTTTTTTTTGTTTTCCCAGTAGCTCTCTCTATAATTAAGATTAATATTATTAGCTTGCCTAATATTCCAAGCAAAAAGCTTGTAAGCATGTACACATACGTGTACTGTTTGCTCAGCGAACTGTGTAAGTTAGACATGGATGGAAATCAAAATCAAAATGAAAACAAAACAACTTTTAATCAAATTAATGCTTAATCGTTAACATTGCAATTCTTACAGTACAATAAATTTCGATTATTTTCTTTTATAAAATGGCCTTGATTTCGGTTTTTATCACAATTGTTAGCCTATTTGCTATGCATTCCACTTTGCATCCATAATCGTATGCACATAAATGCGTTTTAGATGTATATTGAAATGCTATAGTTATTCATACAAAAAAAAAAAAAAAAAAAAATAAAAAAAATAAATAGAAAAAAAACTATTACTTATGTCATCATCATTGATTAAGTTAAAACAATAGAATGAATATAAATATTTCTTTTAATGAATAAATTAATGTTCATTTCCATAGCCATCTATCTACAAGTTAGACGCGTACTAATGAGTCTATGCATAATTCCTAAAGGCACGAATGTCAGACATATCCCTGCATAAATCAAACTCGTTTGCTATTTCAGGCTTTGCTAACTGCTTTCAAATATCAAATTAATTATCACTGAGCGCTTAGATCCAATGGGCAAAAGCAACTCGAACTCCAATAAAACATTAGTTTGACCGAAGTCAATAGCGAGTAGCCGAGCAACGGAACACGGAGTATTTCGAAAAAGCAAAATTTTCACTCTCGAATCATATATGATATCTGTAATATAGAGAGAGTTTGTTGTAAGGGTTTGTTCAAAATTTGCTCCTATCTATACCTTTTTTTTTGGTTTTTTCGCAAGTAAATGGAAAAAATAATTAAAATATTTTTAAGAAGATCTATATAATTTTGTATAGGAAAATATGATACCATTCAAATGTCTACCACGCCTGCGTTTACAAGGGCGCGTCTCTTACAGGAGAATCAAAATTTCCGATACTTTTTCTCACATCGGCGCATTTAACCCATTCATTTCATTCGTGCTATTATTGCTCGATGATTTTGATAGATTTTGTTTTAAAAAAGCAAAAAAAAAAAAAAAAAAGCCCAAAGAAATAGATTCCAATGGACTTAAATCATAATCGTATGGTGGGTGAACTAGGAATGCCAGAATTTAGTGAAATAAATCGGCCCATCGGTGATTTCGATTTCAATAAATCCATGTTTGCAGCCGTGATATGTTCTGTAGCCCCATACCGTTGGACCGACTGGTGAAGCGCTTCAAATACGAAAAAACGGATACAATGAACCTTTGTGCAGAATGGATAACGCATGTGTGTGCTTATAAATCCACCAAAAACGCATGCGGATGATGATCGCTTCGGTAATAAATTTCGAGTTCAATCACACGAAATCTTTTCTTATTTACATGGAACATACTCAAGGTAGTGAGTAAACATAAATGGAAAACAAATTCGTGTTACGAGAGGCCTTAACAGCTAATTCATCTGAGTTTCTTCATCCTTACGCCAACTAAGGACGAGACATGCATTCTTATCAGCACATACGACGGCATCAGATGACGTAGATTAGAGTAAATAGAGACGTATATATGGGGTAACCTTGAAAAGACATATTATTGGATCGGTTAGTAGCGAACCAATTCGAGAGCTTATTCATCAAGTAAAGGCTACATGCGCGTCAACTCGCTGCACACTTACTGCACTTTTTCAATTTCTCAATGTTTTGTTGTAAATATATTTTAATGTCAAAGCACTTAACTGACTCCCGCTAACTGCACATATTCAAAACAAATTTCCCTAAAGAAAGTAATTATTTATAGCAGTAAATGAGAAAGTTTTTTTTGTTAGCCATCGTATAATAAATAATTTAAACCCGGTATGTGTAATGTGTAATCGTAATAAAAACTTAGTTAAAATACTTTTTAGAAAACTAATTAAAAAATTTCTATTGCGTATGAGTGTAAGAAGAATGCAAATAAATGATGTTTTCACTCTCACTCATGGTCTGACTCGACTTCTGTTTTTACGCAGTTCGCTCAATTCGGCAAGTAAGGGATTTAAAATTTTTGCACGGTCAAAATGGATATGGATATGGATATGGGCTATGCATTGTGTTCCCCGAAAACTTACTAACTGTTTAGAACGGCCCTTGGAGTGCAAAATGAGAAGCAAAGTGAGAAATTTCGACAACCGTCATCATCTGAAAGGCATAAGGAAATTGAATCGAGGTGTATCGAGGTAATTATATTGAATTGTATCGAAAAATAAAATGTAATCGTGTTAGGGAATTATGCTTTCCTTGTTGAGCACCTCTTACTTACTTATTGATTAGATTAATAGGAATTAAGGATTCAATGGGAGGGTATGCAGCATTCGAAACGACTTGACGATGGATTGAACGATTTGGAATCCATTTTGGAATTAATGAAAACAGGAGCAGCCCAGGCTGTCTTTGTTATCAGCCTGCAAAAGATCACACTTTCAATTGAATTCGCTACGCGAACGCAGCAAATTCCTGATGCAAACTACAAATAGAATCTTAGCTGGAGCAAATTTTGAAGTCTATTCCTAAGCCTTGCATTTTTTAATATTGCTCCAAAAAGACAGTCAATGAAAAATACAAGCTTGTTTGTCTACTTAAAAGAATGGGAAACGAATGTGCAAAATGTGTTTGGGACGGGATGATGTTATTGCACGACCTTCTATGCGAAAATTGAACAAAGTGTAATTTGTGATAAAAAAAAAAGTTGATTCAAACCAGCGATCTGATACCTTTTTGTTCATTGTCCTACATCTGGCACACTGAGATCAATTTGTTTTTCACACCCCAACACCACCACAAAGATAAGTATTCGCATGCCAACAAAGTATAATTGTTGATTTTCTATATCGAAACAAGTAAAAGCACTGAAGTGGACCACGGGCGACCATTAAATACCCTAAACCATTTCGTTTAATACCGTTGTTCATATAACGACTCGCTTTTCAGCGAGTGATTCCAAATCGATTGATACAATAAAAGGATTGAAAAATATCGCAAAATGGCAATGCCACACTTATTCGCGGAAGGAGCTCTGATGTACGTCGAGTGTCTGGTGCAAATTTGCATTAAAAAAAATATATCTAAAAAGGGGTATAGTAAGAGCGGCACGTAGGAGGTTTAAAGAAATTTTGGTTTTTCTGCAATTTTGCAAGCGAGTATTTGAGGGAAAAATTTCATTGTTCGAGCGAGCGCAAATCAGACAATAATTTCATCATATTATAAGTTCGAATTGACTGATAGAAAATGCCCTACGCACTGCTTTCCGTAGAAATAGAAATAATGAAAGTTGTAGGACTTGCTTCATGGAAGGTTTGGACAAATTGTGTTGTAAGCATGCTTTAGTCTGCTGTCGAAACGATCTCTTCGGAACTTTCAAAATTTAAAGGAAAATATTTCACATATATTGGACCACATGCAAAGACTTAGCGGCTTTTTCCCGCGAATTCGAGCTTCTGTTTATAGCTTGGTCTTTTCAAACTGTCATGTGTAGTGCCTCCGCTATTTTTGGTAGTTTACGCACCGGTCTTTGTTCGCCAGTTGCAAAATTGCATCGACTTTTTGGCCAGGGCGAGAGAGGATTGAGGAAACCACTCCTGGGTCCATCGTTCACTTGCAACATTCTCACTGATTTTTTTCTGTTTTTGCAGAGTTTTTACCTTTTTTTATAGTAAAAAAAACACCACATGGTATATCTCTTCAGATAATTCACTCATTTTCAAATCAATATAACCTTTTACGCGGATAAAGAATTAGAAATCTATCTGCATAAAAAATGTAAACAGAAATGTCACGTTTTAAGCATAAGTTCGCTCGAGACAATCAGGTAAATAATTCCCGATATATAGGCATTAACACCACCCTGTAGAAAAAATCGCAAAATCTTTTTACATGACGCAATACTAAAGAGTTCAAAATATCTATTAAGCTAATTAAAAAAAAAAAAAAATAATAATCGATTTTCTGAAAATTCTACAGTAGTGTCTCCCTTAATGTCAACTGGAATCAATTTCCACCAATGAAAGCAATTTTGTTTAAATATTTTTAGATATTTATTGATACATTTTCATATAAATTTATGGATATTAACGCTTATCAATGCTACTTCAGTAGAGGTGAAAAATTTAAAGAAGAGGAAGAAGAAGAAAAAGAAAAAAAAAAAACAAGACTGGTCTGCGCTTTATTCTAAACATGATCACAACTTCCTTCCCTTATCATTCGTTGTACACTGATTACAAAAACTTTGCAAAATGTCGCATCATTTGATATGAGTCGAGCTTCAAAATATGGCAAATACCAATGCTCTTCTATGCTTTCGAATACAGTTGTGCATATTTTTATTGTTATCGCATTTCGCTGATATACATATATATACATATACATATACATATACATATATATACATATGTATATAGAACTTTAAAAGAACATAAGTTTTTGTATTGATTATTTTCATTCATTAAGGCATAAATTTCTCAAAACAATTAATTATTCGTAACACATTATCAACTTTGTTGCAGTTAGCTTATAGTTATTCATAGAGCTAACGGTTGTTTGCATATTTTATTATATATGTTATGTATGGCAACTCTACTAAAAAATGCTTTTATTTTTTTTTCGTTAAACACAAGTGCTTGCATCAATTAACTATCGCTAAGAAACGAAATGAGAACGTCGTCTGTTCGCCTGTTTACAAAACGGCTAATTAAATATCATTTAATAAACTATAGGCAGAGCGTGCTCAAATTGTTTATATGTATGTAGTACATGTAATTATAACGTTTAACCCTTCTACATAATACAAATATGCATAGGTCGGTCTGTCTGTGCGATGAATATCGTGTAAGCTTAAGGCAATTTTTAAATAAAAAAAATATTTTGATCATCAATTTTACATGTGCGTATATGTATGCATGAAAATCATAACCCCAAAGATCACGAAACAATCCATTGGACACACCAATCTTCAACCAAAAATGAATTTATCCAATGGCAGAAGTAATATTCTTATTATTAATATTATTACTGCCGCTGTACAATTATGTTGGGCGCCCCGCCGGCCAGCCATGTTTAAAGGCACTCTTGGAGGAAAGAAATGCGTTTAACACGTTCTTATCATACTTTAAGCGGGTAATAAGCAAGTGATTCCGACTATAACAAAAGGTGCGTTTATCTCAAGTCCTTCTGGGCGTTGCATACGTCCGAACAAACTTAATGTAATCTTGTACCTCGGATGGTGTAAGGTACAAAAAATTGTTTTACTATGTCGAGCGTATCATTTAAGC
>CCAG010005653.1:0-10726 GCA_001077435.1 Glossina morsitans morsitans
GAAGACAAAGCTAGTCAATCTTTACACATATGAGGTTTTGATGTTAAGTTAAATACGTTGAACACAATGAGTAGATCACCAAAGCACTTTTTTTTCTTTTTTGCCTCATAAACACGGAAACAGGCTTTGTAATTAATAAAAATGAGAGTATTTCAAATGTTTGTCTAATACTATTTTTCGTTTTTTGAAAATATATTGCTTTGTGTAACGATAAATAATCCAAAATCTTCTTTTTCACTAATTTACTTTCAAGACCAAAATTCCAACTAACTGAAAAAATCTTTTTCCTCCCCTTTTATACTTTTTTTTTCTTTCTATTTTCCCTTGACAAATAAAACTTTTTATTTATTTAAATTTTTTTTCTAATTTTTTTTTTTTTTTATTGTACAGTGCCTATTACAATTCATTTCAATAATTGGCAGGCCACTTCGAAAGAACAAGTTTTATTGAACTCACAAAGTACCACCAGAAGATTTGCCAAAATCGCTGGGATAGCAAACTTATTGGCAACAAGCAGAGGCGATGAGGACGATGTGCGCATATGTCGCTGCAACTCAATATTGTGACAATGAGATTCCGCTGTGAAAAACTTCAAGGATACTATTCTACTTAAAATTTATTTATAAGATCGCATTTTTTGGTTGTAAGCATTATACTTGTCTTTCACAAATTCAAGGTCTTTTGTTTTCTCACTGTTTGTTTTGCAAATAAACGCAACTCTGAACATCCAATTCTATCGCAAATTAATACGAAACGTTAATTGTTTTAGATAGATATTTCACAGCTGTTGTGTATACATAATCAAAAGAAAAAAAAAGGAGGTAATCATGTATGAAAACCCGCAAAAACGGCTAATACAAAAGCGAAATCTAACTTTCAGTTCCGTGATACCCCAAAGAGTTAATGGAAGATCGTGGTAGACGATATCACACGTAATGCAAAATGAGCCGAGAAGTGGCAAGCCAATATAAATTTTTGATATATCTAGTTTTGTTTTCTTGTTACATACATATAATTCACACGTCTTAATATACAAATAGAATAGATAGTTAATAATCACAAAGGGCTTATGTAATATATTATACCGGAATGAAGATAACTAATTTAAGGTATTTACGGTTTTTTTGAGTGCGGAGAAACTCTCCTTTCCTAAGTTACAATCTATAAATGCTTAAATAATTGTATGTTCAAAAGATGTAAAACGTTTTACATTTTACGTATTAAAAAAAAAATACGGTTCGATTTCCCTTGCTTTGCGATTGAATGTATATCTAAGAGACAATGAAGACAATCAAAGACAATGATTGCAACTCTCGTTTTCGTCCAAGACAAAAATGACTACAAAAATATGTAATGGCTCTCTTGTTTTTTTAATAAAAAGCTGAAATGTCCTAATTAAAGTACTAATTTAAGTATTTAGTCTTTCCTTCATCAAAATATTTCTAAACAAGCAAATTTTTCTGTTGTTTTTAGCTTTATCTTCAAATTTTTTCATATTATTCTCAAATTTCCTGCCTTCATCTGGTTTTCTTTTGCATTACAATCTTGTTGTTATTACTATAGCGTGAACTTTCCATAATATTTTATGCATTTGAAAGTCTGTTTTGTTGTAAATTTGTTCCATTAAATGAACAAAGTTACTTAAGAGATAAATTTTCCAGAATTGTTTCGCAATTTTAGGAATGGTGTATTTAGTTAAACAAAAATAGTTTTGGTTTTTCCGTTTATTGAAAACAGCTGCTTCGGCGATATTGCCATACCATGTTTCATTATCACTTGCTCTATATTGACATATTACAAATATAATGTATTTTCCTCGCAGCGTGTTTAAAGTCTATTAAAGAGGAATTTTATCGTGTGTTTGCTAATTTAGTGCAGTAAATTATAAATAATTTCACTAGAAAAGAGCTTTAGAATGTCAAATTTAAAAGAAAATCTCGGTAATTGTTTTAAGAAAAATAATGGCGCAATCTTTAAATATAATCGAGTCATAGGACAAGTATCTAACCAAATACCGGCTATCATCCGTTACATCCGACATCGTAAGGATAATCTTATTATCACTTGTGTTGGACGTTCATTCCAAGTATATGCAAGTAGTCACTTTCGTCTGTTACACGTGAGTGGGCAACATCCAGATGACATAACTGCTATGGCCGCTGATCGCAGGCATATTTATACTGCTTCTAATAAATGCATTTACGCGTGGCGAGCAGGAAAACATGTAAAAAATGTTTATCGGGGACATGCTAAGAATGTTCACACTATATTGCCTTTTGGCTGTCATTTGATTGCGGTAGATGAAGATAATGTCTTGAAAGTGTGGAATATTAAGGAAGCGGGCGTATATTTGGAAGTCGCATTTAAAGAGGATTTCAAAGTGACAGCCGTGGCGCACCCATCAACTTATGTCAATAAAATTGTATTGGGATCTGAGCAAGGACAAATGAAGCTTTTGAATGTCAGGAATAATCGTGTGGTATATACATTCAATCTACGTTCAAGCCGAGTCACATGCATAGAGCCGGCACCAGCTATTAATGTCGTAGCTGTTGGACATCAAGACGGTTGTATAAATTTAATCGATTTACAATACAATCAAATATTAATGAAATTAAAGCAAGATTGGGGAACAGTGTTAGATATTACTTTTAGAACTGACGGTCCTCCCGTTATGGTCTCAGCGAGCAATCATGGTTACGTAGCATTTTGGAATTTGGAGGAAAAGAAAGTACGTTTTCCTTTTATAAAAAAAAACAAGTAACATAACATGAAAACACATGCATCTTTTAGATTTTAGATCAACTACAGGTACATGAAAATGCGGTTTCGACTGCCATTTGTTTACCTAACGAGCCTTTGATGCTAACTACTTCCTCAGATAATTCAATGAAATTGTGGATATTCGATATGATTGACGGCGGGGCTCGCATGTTGCGCATACGTGAGGGGCATATAGGTCCACCCCTGTGCATACGTTACCATGGACACAATGGTTCAACAATTTTATCGTCAGGAGAAGACTGTTCTTTAAGAGCTTTTAGTACAATAACAGAAACTTTCAATAGGAACTTTGGCAAAGCCAGCTACAATCGCAAGTCTTCTAAGAAGAAGAGTAAGACATTCAGTACAATATTTTTATGAAACGTCTAGTAAAAGCTAAGCAATTACATTACAGATCGTTTCCAGGACGACCCCCATCGTATGCCTCCTATTATTGAATTTACCAGCGAAACCACATGTGAAAAAGAATGGGATAATATAGCTGCTATACATGCTGGTACGTTACAGGCCACAACTTGGTCTTTCCATAAAAGCCGCATGGGACAAAATCGTTTAATGCCTCAAAAATTTTATAATAAAAATCGCCCTGACATTTTTGTTGAAACAACCTGCATTGTTTTAACACACTGTGGAAATTTTGCGATAATAGGTAATTAACGGCCTAACATTGAAGAATTTCGCCTTTAAAAGTTATAAATTTTAAGGATACTCTTCTGGGGACGTTGAAAAATATAATATGCAGTCAGGTCAGCATAGAGGTAGCTACGGTAATCCAGCCCACAAAGCTGCTGTTCGTGGTGTAGTTGTTGATAACCTCAATCAAATGTTAGTTTCTGGCTGCAGTAGTGGTCTGCTAAAGTTCTGGCATTTTAGAGAAAAAGGTAATAAATGTTCTTAAATCTCAACCCATAATTATATTATTTACTCACAGTTGAAGAACCTTGGAGGACGATGCGATTGTTGGAAGGTATTGCGTTTATGCGCTCACACCGCGATAGCTCCATCGTTGCGGTAGCGTTAATTAACTACATAATTTTAGTAATTGATTTAGATACCAAAGGGATCATACGCAAATTTGAAGGTCATAGTGCCAAACTAAATGATTTGACTTTTAGTCCCGATAGCCGCTGGATTATTTCAGCCTCAATGGATGCAACTATTAAAGTGTGGGATCTGCCTTCCTCATATATGATTGATCAGTTTCGTGTAGAGAAACCTTGTATATCAATGACCATGTCACCAACCGGCGATTTTCTGGCTACCGCTCATGTCAGTTGTTTGGGAATTTATTTGTGGGCAAACAGAACGCTCTTTAACCGAGTATCATTGCATTCTACTAACCCCCATGTCGATGCTCCCTTGGTTGAATTGCCATCGAATCTAGATGTCGAACCGACAAAAGTGAGCAAGGCACTAGTAGATGAACACGAACTCATATTTAACCAAGAAGAGAATTTGGAACAAATCGATTTTGTGTACCTTACACCGCGACAATTGTCGAACAATGTAATTTCTATATCTAATCTGCCTGCGCCGAAATGGCAAAATCTATTGGATTTGGACATCATTAAGAGACGCAACAAACCTAAATGTCCACCAAACGTACCCAAGCTGGCCCCTTTCTTTATACCGACTCTATCCGGGCTTGAGATAGAGTACGATGTTAGTACGGGGAACGTTGGACGAAAGAAAAGCGGATCAAAAATTTCAAAACATTCTTTAGGCAATCATTTAACAAATTTCGCTAATTTGGTTGAAATCACCGCTTCTTCTACAGATTATGAAACCGTCGTAAGTCGCCTTAAACAAATGAATCCGGCTGACATCGATTTTGAAGTTAAATCTTTGGATCCTCTGAGTGACGGTAAAGTAATGATACAATTTGCGAAAATAATTCAGCACATGCTGCTATCGAATATTGATTTCGAATTGGTTCAATCGTACTTGAGTATATTTTTACGACATCATGGGTTGGCATTATTCGAATTTTCAGAAGTTATTGAAAATTTGAAAAATGTGACAAAGTTGCAGGAGGCGAGTTGGGATAAAATTGAAAAAAAATTAATGTTTGGAATAGGGGTTGTGGCAACCTTAAGAAATTTTACACAATAGCTTGTAAATACATACGGAGATATCAATAGGCCCGCTAAACATGGTTTTAGACAGGTTTAAAAAATATAAACTACTTTTTTAATTATAACTTTATTGAAAAATGTGAACATTTGTGCTTTTTAGTTTTATATGCATACGATTATGCAATTCATTTATTGCGTTTCTATTCAAACGATTGCGGTAAAGTATAAAATGAGTTTAAAGTAATAGACACTAAAGACGCAAGGAAGCACGTTTGACTATTTTCATGTGCTCTATTTGTGTTGAACACGAAAAATTTTGTGCCTACGTCAACCTCTTAAGCAAACCGTTATAAAAAACGCTACGTTGAAGTGCAACCAAGAGTGCATGGGCGCCTTTTTTCATATGCTTTCTTTTGAATTCGCTATACCTCCCTTTGATTTATAAACAATTTCATATGGTTTGTTTTGAATTCGCTATACCTCTCTTTGATTTGTAAACAATTTCTTGTTTTCTTTTGAATTCGCTATACCTCCCTTTGACTTGTAAACAATTCCTATACTTATATGTTTGTTATCTGAGAACACAGACATGCCCGAAAACATTGAAGACTCCCTCAATAATGTAAGCAAATTGCGATGCAAAGTTAAATAAAACGTCTCTTGCAAAATGCATTATTTTTATTTCATTTCAATTCCAGTTTGCCACTTGCCATTGCTGCCGACGCTTGAAAAATTAGAGTAGGTATAGTCATTTTCTACCAGTGTTTCAGTGGAACTGACGGGCGTGTTGCTTACGCATCTCGCACGTTAACATCAGCATTATATACGCAATAAAAAAACTTCATCGGTGTATATTCGGAAGATATTTTTGTTTACAAACTGATCATCAGCCACTGATGGCTATGTTCGGAACTAAAAACGGTATACTGGCTCACACATCAAATCAATTGCAGCGTTGGGCATTACTTTTACTTCCTCATGATTTTACAATTGTATATTAATCGGACAAAAGTTTTGGTGATGCAAATCTTTCGCCGCATCTTATACCAGTTAAGTCAAATAATGCCGAGTATGCAGCTGACTAAAAAAAGCGGGGTAGCTTAACAAAATTCCGATAAGACTGGAAGCATTTTTTACGCGAAAAGTAGAATTGTCCGCCATTCACGGTCGCATAACGATTAGGGAAAGAGTAGTTTCGTTTTCAGTTTCTCACATAATTCCGTTTTTTGATTCTTATTACTCACATAATTTCGTTTTTAGATTTTGTTACTCACATAATTCGCTTTTTAGATTTCGTTACTCACATAATAATAAAAAATAAAAGCCACAAAATCAAATGAGTAAAAACAATAATTTAATAACAATGTAATAAAAATATTTGTGATTTGATGCATTTTGCTATTAGGTGGCATTTCCTTTTTTGAGTCTTGCGTCTTAGTCCGCTAATTAAGTTGAGAAAGTTTTTGTAATCTTGAATTGGAAGCAACTATTCCAACGGGTCTGCGGCAGGCTCGAAGTTGAATTCACTGTCAGTGAGTCACACCCTTGATATAAGGATTATTATAACACAAACGATAAATTTAAATACTTTGCACCTTACTACACTACCTAAAATCTGCATTTTTTTTGTTAATACGTTACCACAGAAATTCTGTAGAAAAAAGCTAATCTTAAAAATCCTCGTAAGTAATTATTAATTAAGTTAATTTTAATTATTTTTAAACCTCACAATGGTAATCTACTCTATAGAATTTTTGGAAAGTTTTTCTGCAAAAATATGCATTAAAGACGTGAAATATGGCTAAGCAACTATTGAAATTAATATTTTTCGTGTTCATTGTATTCACATTTTTATTTAAGGAGTTAATTTTGTTATGAACCAAACCCTTTATTATATTTTTCGAATTGATAAATATTGTATTGTGCTTTTAATTTGTTAAAATATTCCAGATCTTGTTTGCTTATCGACGGTATAAAAACGACGAACGATCTGATGAAGTCATCTACTTCAACTACAATATTCTGTGCGACCAAATCTTCGTCCTTAAATTTACCTATAATTTTAAATAATTTTGTTTATTTTTAGTAAAATGTGGACACAGAATTTATAACAATATAGATATCCTGCGAGTGTTTTTCTATTGTTCGCCGTACTGCTGATAACCAAGCGTTCGAACAAATGGCGTACAAGTCAGCCCCAGACATATCACCTTTTAGCTGTTCTGCAATGTCTTTCATATTACAACTGGCTGCTATTTTGAAACGCTTTGTCTGAGCCTCCAAAACAGCAGCCTTATCTTCACTTGTGGAGCAAGGACCTACATAAAACAGTTTGTCGAAGCGTCCAAGACGTAGCAGAGCCGAATCTATTAAATCGGGACGGTTAGTTGCTGCTAACACAAACATTGGTTTACTGCGGTCACCTAAATTGTCCATTTTGGCTAATAATTGGGATACTACTCTATCCATAACGCCGCCTGCATCACCTGCCACACCACGATTTGGACCCAATGAGTCCAATTCGTCCAAAAATATGACACAAGGAGCTACGGAACGAGCGCGCGAGAAGACATCCCTAACATTATGCTCACTTTGGCCAACATACATATTAAGCAGTTCAGATCCTTGAAGTGCTAGAAAAGTGATATTACATTCGGTAGCAACAGCCTTGGCTACTAAAGTTTTCCCTGTGCCGGGTGGGCCTTATATTAACACACCAGAAAGGCACAAACTTTTACTTTTTAGGTGTAAGCTTGCAACATGAGAACAGGGTAGATATGTTTAGAAGACGAGCAAGTTGTTTTGTTAGGTAAAAACGTGTCTATGGAAGAGCGCAACGTGGAATATGGCTGCTCCAGACCCAAAGACCCAAAATTTCCTAGTTGAAAAATTTCGTCCAATTGTTGACGCGGTAAGAATTGATGAGTATGCTTTATCTGCACCAAATTCGTGAAACTTTTAACAGCCAGTGTTTGCATTTCGAAATCACTGCCTTTGCCTTCCAAATGAACGCAGCGAAAATACAACTGATGCAAATAAGCAAAAATCGTGTAATAATGCGAGTATTGAGCAGTGCCTACCAACTCGCCATTGATTTGTATGCGATACGTGTGGCCTCGATGTAAAATACGCGGCGTGCAAAAATAATTATTAAGTGTTAAATCGCAAACTTTCTGTGGCAGCTCATAGGGATTTATCAATAAATATATATGAGTTTTTGTAGCTATGATAGGCACATCTTGATTTTCATTAAAATGTTCCAATTTGCCCCAAAACTTTTTAATTGTCCTTACATTATGACGGTCCATTGGATTAGCAAATAAATTTTCCTGTCGTGATTAACAAAATTAACTTCAGGTGAAACGCAATACTCGTCATAGATGTCTGCTGCAGCAAATATAACATGTTCGGATTTAATAAATTCCTTGCTCGTTAACATTTCATATAGAGTATTTGGTATGGGAACCAAACAACACCTGTCCTCAAAATATTTCATATAATGTTGATAGATAGCATACGTTAAAAAACCGGGAAAAATATACCACGGATATCTAGGATATAACAGCTGTACGACTGCATTATTGCCCTCGATAAGCTCACGCATTCGTCCCGCATAAATATATTTATCTTGAGGTACATCATTGTCTATAGACTGCTTGGAGGCAATAGATTTTTTCTGAAAGTTTCATGAAAATACAGATAAGAATACTGCATCGTTTTGATGAGAATCTTGAGTAGCCAACTCCCAAGGCAAATTTCAAGGAAAATCGTTTGGTTTGTATTAACAGCAGCTAGATAAGGACAAACTTTGTTGCCCGAGTGGATTTTGTAAGCTACGAAGTAAAGAAGTTATTCCCGCAATTGTCCGTCACAACGTGCTGCAGACGCTGAAGTATGGGCATCCACGTATAGTGTGGATGAAACAGCTGGCAAGCAGTTACGTTATTGGACGAGTGTACTACATACACACTAAAACATTGTCAAAGCTTCGATTCGTAACTGTCTCTCTTGCTAAATGACGTTATTATGCAAGAGAGAACTATGAAAAGAGGAAAAGTCCAAAGTCTGTCTGCGTGAATTGAGCAGATGTTGTTTTCTTTTAATGCTTTGGGCAAGAAGACAACTTGGTTTTGTGCGGGGAGAGGAGTCAGAGTTTGGGCTGTGAAGAGTGGAGTGCGTTGATCGTTAAGAGCATCACATTCGAGTATAAATATATTTTTTTGAATATCTTAGACGGAATGCAGATGAAAACAAAATATGAGAATAAATACAACAAAAATGTAATATTATGGAAATTTTGTATAAAGAATTCGTGAACTTCTTATCGCGATAGCTTTTGCCAAATAATATACGTGAAGAGGAAAATTGTTATTATTAAAATATTAGAAAAGAAAACAAATTATTACAAAATGATATTAACATTAATATATTAACCAAAATTGGCAGCCGACTGCCTGCATCATAGACTTGAGTTATAGAAATTTAAAGACGGGACGAGAGGTTTTTTGCGGATTATTTTGCTTTGTTTTTTTCTGAATAAACAAAAGTGACTTTAAGAGCATTTTTTGTTTATTTTCTTTACTTTATCTTAATTAAGCTAATAATGCAATTATAATTAAATAAAAGGGAAAAACGCTGGAGAAGTAAAATTTGATGGGACGGAGACTCGCCTTGTTTTTTTCGATTTCAATGTAAAACAAAAGATTTTTTTTATTGTCTGCAATTGCACATACGTACATATATTTATTTATTCAGGAAAAGAACTGTAAACAATTCCTATACTTATATGTTTGTTATCTGAGAACACAGACATGCCCGAAAACATTGAAGACTCCTTCAATAATGTAAGCAAATTGCGATGCAAAGTTAAATAAAACGTCTCTTGCAAAATGCATTATTTTTATTTCATTTCAATTCCAGTTTGCCACTTGCAATTGCTGCCGACGCTTGAAAAATTAGAGTAGGTATAGTCATTTTCTACCAGTGTTTCAGTGGAACTGACGGGCGTGTTGCTTACGCATCTCGCACGTTAACATCAGCATTATATACGCAATAAAAAACTTCATCGGTGTATATTCGGAAGATATTTTTGTTTACAAACTGATCATCAGCCACTGATGGCTATGTTCGGAACTAAAAACGGTATACTGGCTCACACATCAAATCAATTGCAGCGTTGGGCATTACTTTTACTTCCTCATGATTTTACAATTGTATATTAATCGGACAAAAGTTTTGGTGATGCAAATCTTTCGCCGCATCTTATACCAGTTAAGTCAAATAATGCCGAGTATGCAGCTGACTAAAAGAAGCGGGGTAGCTTAACAAAATTCCGATAAGACTGGAAGCATTTTTTACGCGAAAAGTAGAATTGTCCGCCATTCACGGTCGCATAACGATTAGGGAAAGAGTAGTTTCGTTTTCAGTTTCTCACATAATTCCGTTTTTTGATTCTTATTACTCACATAATTTCGTTTTTAGATTTTGTTACTCACATAATTCGCTTTTTAGATTTCGTTACTCACATAATAATAAAAAATAAAAGCCACAAAATCAAATGAGTAAAAACAATAATTTAATAACAATGTAATAAAAATATTTGTGATTTGATGCATTTTGCTATTAGGTGGCATTTCCTTTTTTGAGTCTTGCGTCTTAGTCCGCTAATTAAGTTGAGAAAGTTTTTGTAATCTTGAATTGGAAGCAACTATTCCAACGGGTCTGCGGCAGGCTCGAAGTTGAATTCACTGTCAGTGAGTCACACCCTTGATATAAGGATTATTATAACACAAACGATAAATTTAAATACTTTGCACCTTACTACACTACCTAAAATCTGCATTTTTTTTGTTAATACGTTACCACAG
>CCAG010005655.1:0-15773 GCA_001077435.1 Glossina morsitans morsitans
AAAAAAAAAAAAAAAAAAAAAAAAAAAAAAAAAAAAAAAACATGCAAAGCATTTTAAATTATAAAAATTTGCGTTATTTACTCAAGTGCTGTTGTTATTGTTGTTGTTGGTTAAAGCACTAAACGCCCAGACAATGTACACTTTAAAGTTCGTTGTTAAGAGTGTGAGAGGACCAAAAGTCAACGGCACGACATGCGCAATTTGTAACACAAACCCAGTCTGCTCCGTTGTTATCGCGGTTATTGTCATTCACCAAAGCCCTCTAAGGGTTACATTACACTACATTGCCCTGCCCTACCTTATTTGGGTGCCTGGCTTCTGCAAAATATAAACAACAACAGCAACAACAACAAGAACGAATTAAATGTATCGGTAAATCCTGGTGAAAGCATACATACGAGTACATGCTCTTCTTCTATATAATCATTCAATGCTTTCGACATTGAGGGAGCCGGAACAAGGCACATATATATATATATATAATATATATATACAAATGTACATATATACATTTACACATTTGTGTATGTACGAAAACTAAAATAAAATAAAAAAAAGAAAAAAGAGTCAGACAGTTAACAAAACATAGACAAAACCGAGCAAAGTGCAGCACTCGTCTACAAACTCCACTTTGTTTCACTTTACATTACATTGTGTTGTGCCGTTGTATGTTAATCAACATTTTTTGGGTATGGTCAAGAACATGAGAACATGGACTTGCAAAACTTTCCACTCTCTCGCTGTCTGTCTGTCCGTCTCTCTTTCTCCCTCTCTCTCTATCTCTCTCTCACTCAGTCTTTCGCACTCTCTTTCTATCTCTTCTGATGTTTGCCACTGCTGCTTCCCTGCCCTACGGAAACGTTAGTATTGCTTATCCTATGTAATGAATGTAAAGGTTAAGCAAGTGAAAAATAAAAAAAACTAAAATAATTTATAAAAAAAAAAAAAGCTGTTTTTCATACTTAATTAATTTCACTTTTAAATTTTCAACTTTGTGGTTACGTTTAATAAAAATCTGCATGCAATTGGTGACATTGTGTCAAACAAACGAATAATAAAAACTATTCTGCCGGGAGAAGGGAGTGAGTTATCCAGTTTGATCAGAGTTCCCAAAAATTGTTCATTTTGTAAGGCTTTGAATTTTGTGAAGAATTGCTTTTTTACGCCGCCAAGGCACGGAGATGTGCCGTAAGATTCCTGTCAAGAAAGGATTTGTAAAGCCAGTCTACCTGTGTCCTTTTACTTTTTAAGGCCACTTCTTGGTTTGAAAATAGCCGGAATCTTCCTACAATTAAATTTTTCTCCTACATACGATCGAAATTTTAAACATTACTAAAAAGGGACTCGTTCTGACGTGACATATATTCAAGATGAAAAAGAAGATTAAAGAAGATTGTTATGTGTTCTAATAAGTCATGACCGATTTTTATACCCTACATCACTTGTGGTATAAAGACATTAGATGCTTGCACCAATTATGAGCAGCGTCGTCTACAGGTAAAAATGAGAAAGTAATGCGGAATACCAGTGTACACAACGGTAAATTCGATTATTTTGACCTTTCATGACCGGAAATCATAGTTTTCCTGTTAGTACAATTGGGTTATTCAATGTATACAGGCGCTAATCATGGAAAGCTCGAAATTGCATTTTCGGCATTAATCACTTTTGTGGTTTGATTTGAGGAAATCTGCCGCTGAAGCTCATCGAACATCTTTAGATATTTATAGTGATGCTGCTCCATCATATCCCAACTGTCAGGATTGGTTTCATCGGTTTACAAGTGGTAATTTTGATGTCAGTTACAAAGAACGGCCTGGAGGACCAAAAAAGTTCAAGGATCAAGGATCAAAAACCAGGTCAAACTCTCAAAGAACTTGCGAACACTTTAGCACAGTTGAGTCATCAAGCGGAAGCGGAACATTCGCGGGCAGCAAGTTGTAGTGTACTATGAAAACCGATTAAAACTGTTACTACAGATGTCTACGGACGTCAATTGAACAAATTAAACGATGGAGTGTTGCAAAAAAGATCAGCAATAACGGTTAAGATGGCTGAAATGCCATTTTGGCCACTTGTTGCAAGAGTTGTGAAGGATACAGAAGAAGTTCTACCACACCCAGCGTATTCACAAGACATGGCGCCTTCTAAATACCATTTGTTCAGATAAGCCTCGCAAAGTTGAAGAAGTGCAAAAACGGGTCGATGATTAGGCCGCTTATGAAATTCGATACATCGACATGTTTTGGCGCTTGCCAAGCGTTGTAAGGTATTTCGTGGCGGACTGTGCCTCACTAGTAGTGTAGTGTAGAGTGTTTACTTGCTCTTTAACTATGTCTTTATTCCAAGGGTGTTGTAAAAATATTTTATTCAAAGCATTATCCACCGGATCAAATTTCGGGCCGAAAACGAACTAATCTTGTACTTATGGAAGAGCCATGTTGCGGCCCATCATCATGGTCATCACAATTAATTCACTGCTCACATTGCTTTTACTTTTTTCTAACGTTTCTTGGGCTTTTCCTTCATAATATGAGGCCGAGCATGGTCGTATTAAAAGATCGCCATTCAGGTACTGCATCCGTTTTTCTTTTATTGCAGAATTGCATCAATTGTTTTTACTAAAGAAGAATTAAAAAGGCGCAAAGCATTCGGCTTCACAGTCGATACTAATTGTTTCTCCGAGTTCTTGGTAAGGGTTTCTTTAATTCCGATATTGTATTGTTTTCATTTTTCTTCGCTCGTCAGGATTTTGCATTAATTTCCTTCGAATTAAGCAAGGAGACTACAAAGTAGCGCTTATGCGTTTGAATAATTTTTTTTGACATACGATTCGAGTAAGTCAAAGCTGCCATAAGCTATGTTTCATACACTCCTACGTGTGGTTGCATGAAGAATTTACAGCTTGACAAATTTTTATTTACTTGTTTGGTACTTGACATATTGATGCGATAGATAAGAACGGGTTCGTTTTGTGCATTTACGTGCGGAACTACTTATATCAAAGCATAAAATTATGACTTCATTTCGTCACTTACTTCTATTGACCTATGGAATCTGTCCACAAAACCCTCAAAATGAAGAATGCTGCGTGCTGTTTGCCTTATCTAAAACTTAATGAAATTTAAATTATATTTGAAAAGAGTTATTTAAACATTCAGTATAAAAATAGTCGCGAACTATCAAATGAGCTTTACGTTCTTGACATAAGCTGACGGTTATTACGTATTCACCACCTTTCAGTGAATAAAAACTTCTTGTTGGTTACATATTAGTTGTCTGTATCAACAGCAGAAAGGGTCACCAAAAATTGGACGGCATTTTTTTTGTTTCCATTTGACATGTTTACATGGTTACATGGTTACATAGGCGCACGTGACGTTTTCCCGCTTGAAAATATACGCTTGAGTTTCTCTAACAAACTAGATACTACAACGAGATTGTTGATAATTAGCAAAGGCCTATCCTGGTATCGAGCCTAAAATCGTATGTTGTCTACTTTTATTCTTTTCCGAATCTCACATTACTCAAATACCACGGTCTGTGCATTTTATTGCAATCTTTGTTCATAATGCAAACATTGGCAAAATATACTTTCCGTGGACCCATTACTTTCAAACGTTTTTAAACAATCAAAACTCAGTAAATTTACCGCTTTTTTATTTCCCTCACCGAAGACGGGTATATTCGTTTTGCTCAAACGTTGGCAACGCCCAGAAGGAAACTTCAGGTACCCCATAAGGTAAAGTATTCTTGATCAGCGTCAAGTTCTATACCGATTTAAGTATATCCGCCTATCCGTTTGTCTATTTGTGCGATTTCTGTGGTAAACATTCTCTACAACAAATGCAACAGCAACAATTTGCAAGATTGGAAAAAAATGGCCGCGCCTACTCTTCACTTTTTTGATGCTTTCTGACGGAATGTTGAAAATTATTCTGTACATTCCACACATGAAGATGTATTATCTGTCTAAAAACTTGTTAATTTTAAATATGTATGATGGACCCCGCAAGGTGGAGACCACGTTTTTTCTTAGCAGTATAATCAACTGAGTATCACATAAAAGGGGTCGCACAGCAGAATGCGACATGCTATGTATGTTACATCTAACGGTATACGACGGATAACAATAATGGGTATAAAAGATTCCGTCGCCTGAATATAATTTCCTTACTTATTTGATTTGAAAACTTATGTCATGGACCTGTTCTCCTTCCAGGGCGAATATATTAAGTTTGTACTCACAAAGAATACATATAGTCCTGATCAGTGTAAATATGATTTATAAACGTGATTTAATTTAATAGATCGATCAGCTACCACAATGAATATTAAGATAACTAGCTTAATCCGAACTGAAACTTCTATCTCCTTTTGCTCCTATTCTGTAAGTTTTTTATGTCAATTTATGCGTACTATATATGTACTTTAATGGCGGGCACTTTCCATGGCGAATAGAAATCTTATCAATATAACTAATATTGATAACAATAGAATTTCTTATTTCCAAATATTTTTAGGACTTTTAAATTCTACTATAGCGTACATAGCTTACAAATAAGGTAAGAGTTTTATAAAAACGTCTTGTTTGATTTAAATAACAATAATGCTCGAAGTTTCAAAACATTGCAAGTTCGCGACCTTTTCTTCAGCCAATAAGTATTTGTATTTGAAAAAAATATTTCACTCCTATACAAAAATAGATATTATTTAATGAAGTATACTTCCCTACATATTGAATTGTGTTGAACTTACTTGCATGTACATATGTATATATTGCAAAATTAAAATAAATGAAGACGAAAAAGAAATACTTTGAGGTCTTAGGATAATGAAAAAAAAAACCGTTAGAACATTATCATTAGGGGCAGGGTGGACTATCAAATACCCTACATCACCTTACGGTTATTCATATATCTACAATTCAAAGTAAGGCGTTATATGAGAAGTGGTCGAAAAAGTTGTCCGATCCGAACCAAATGGCCAGGATACTCAATAGTGTTCATCCATGGACCAAAACATGTCAGTGTACCAAATGTCATTGAGATATCTTAAAAATAACGGTCTGTTAGTTGAGCACAAGAATTTAAGACGGAGAGACAAGCTTAGATCGATTCCGAAAATGATTTTGAAAGGATGATAAATAAATTAAGGTTATCACTTTTAATATTCTGCATAGAAATCGCCATCGAATTCTTGTAATCCTGAGCAACTTTTCAAACCCTTTTCATAGAAACTAAATTTTTTCAAGAGAATTATTGAAAAAAAAAAGTTGTTTATAAACTCTTCGTCAAAGACTTTAAGCTTTTGAAGGATGTTAAAATAAACCTTGAAATAATCTCGCAAAACATTTTGAAAATATTAAAGCTTATTGTTTTATAATATAATTACCTTACTAAAATAACCAACCGTGTGGCAACCGTCAACATCAGCCAAAGTCATTATATAAAAGAGAAATGGTTCCACATCGTAGTATAGAGTTTTATGATCGAGAAAGAATTTGGCCAGCAAACACAAGTGTTGACAGTATTGTTTATGACGTTTACCATCGACTTGCCATACTTGTAATTTGCCTTTGCGATAAATCTCATCGCCTGGCGGATGTCGCCACACACATTTCTGGGCATGTCGTTTAATACCCGTTTCAGATTTTTGGTAACGTAAACAAAATTCACATATATACATTTGAGGTAGACGCGCCACATCTTCAGGATACGGAGATTGGTACCACACCTTCATTTTATATTTGCCCATAGTTATATACCTAAGATATGAATTATTAGCAAGGTATTTTTCTTCACTTTCACATTTTCATATAACTTACTTTATACCTTTACCGATTGGCAAGTCTTTGACTTCGTCCTCTACCTTTTCAGAGGCCAAAGCCTGTGCATCTCTAAACAATTGCAAATCATAGTCGGGTACCAATCCTAGTAAGCTAGGTTCTCGATCCTCATCTGTACAATCTTTTTCCAATTTTACTTTATCGTTGCTGACAATATCTGAAATAGGTTTAAAACGTGATCGAGAGTCTTTGATCTTGTTATAAAATTCTTTTTGCTCGGGGGTTTGTGCGTGCTTCGTATAGGAGGCGATCTTATGAGCATCGATGCTATTGGAATTAGTTGACGATTTTGTACGCACTTCACTGCGTAATTTACGTTCGTTAGCCCGTTCTTTGCACTCAGAAACAGACATATTGTGATAGATTGGGCAAGCTTCTGGCAAAAAATGTCGATCGAAATTACCACTCAGGTGACCAGAAGAATCACATCCTTCAATAGGGCATTTTTTCTCTAATTGCGGAGGTGAGGGTGCTCGTGGCATAAGAGATATGCTACCTAGTCCCACCTCTTTTTTTACTTTACATTTACTTAAACCAACGCCGCCAGTACCACCAAGATATGCTTTTTTGGCAGGGCTCTTGGAAAGTGCACGCTTTATTTCTCGACCATCTGAATCTGTTTCGGAGGCAAAGCCACCTCCTCCAACTGTTGTAGGTTTCAATTGTTGCTTATTTTGCCGAGTACTTAGAGAGCGTGTAAGTTTCCTGTTGGACATATTTCGTGTATGACATTCATCGCTATCCGAATTGCCGGCCTTGTTATTGCCATTCGTTTTAACTGGGCGTTTATTCCTTTGACTTCTACCTGCTTTCGTTGAATACGAAGAGTCGCTATCGCTGTCTGTTTCGCTACTACTACTGCTGGATTCATCTTCTGATCCGGAAGCACTATCGTACTCTGATTCTTCGACACTCTTACGTCTAGTTGCGTTATTAGGCGCTTTGCCCGGTAGTCCACGTTTTGGTGGAGGGCCTTTTCCTTTTACTGTCTGTTCGGTTGTTGCGTTTTTTGCTGTTGGTTTTTGATTTTCCGACTTTCCTTTTCTCAATGCAGGTCCTTTTTCCGAAGCTTCTGAATCAGCTGACAAACCCACTTGTTTATCCTTTTCTTTTTCTGTTTCAGCGCCTGTTTTACTAGCTTTGCTACTATTAACAACGTCCTTCGTTGGAGCTACTTCAGACGCGGGTTTTTGAAGTTTGGAAGATGTTAAGACAAATGATGCGCTTGTGGCCGCTCCCGAACTCTTACGTCTCTGCGTACTAGTTGGTCCCGAAATTGCATTTGCGGTTGTTCGGATCGGTCGTTTGGGTGGCGGCGTATCGTCTTCACTTGAAAAACACTGGGTTTCGATTGGCGTTGAGTAGCATTACCGTTTGTGATTGCTTTTGATTTTGAGGTAACTTTGTCAATTTCATTCAATTTTTGTTGATTTAGTTTATTTTCCGAACTTTTCCTTCGCGTATTTGGCTGACTTTTGCTTTTGGAATCGTTACCTTTAGAAGTGTTGTTATTAGGTTTTACATCACTTGAACTACTTGTTTCGTTTGTATCGTCGGTTGTGCTACCTGAGCTGTCTGAACAACTCGAACTACCGCTTGACGAAGTGCTACCTGACGAAGAACTTGAGCTTGAATTCATGCCAACAGGGATCGAAAGCCCTTGAAAACCACCAAATTCTACACTTTGCACTAATAATTTGGAAAAAATTCTAAAAATAATAATTCGATACTATTTCTAATCTTTTGTATATTTATGCTACTGTTTCCTCTTCTCAACATGTTTCAGTGTTGCCAAGTCTGTATGGAAAAGTTTAAATATAGCAGCTGATCGAAAATGCTAATTCAGCGACGTTAAAATAAAAAAATCATTGATATTACATCAACCTTTCAAAACGGCAACCCTACAAATCCAACAAAATTCAATTTTTATTTGCCCATGAAATACTAAATGTAACGTTCGCGTTATTTCATCATTGTAAGCTATATGTATGCAGTTTTGGAAATGTGATGATTACCTTCTTTGCGTTTGTTCCTTCGTTCTTAAAAAAAAAAAATAAGTAGAGTCTATGTTACAAATAGTCAGTCAATAAGAAGTACAATATCTGTTAAAATAATCAGTCAATAATAAGTAGAATTTCTGTTAAAACTTTTTCTTTATGCTTATAAAAATAAAAATAAAAACCATAATAAGAAGGACACTGTTTTGATGCGAACAATCCTTGGCGAGAAAGCAGTTCCGAGAGATTGGATCTACTACCGGTCCTGAATGCTAAAGATCTTGTGAGGACAAGATCCAAATATATTGAAGAATTCTTCGCGAGAATAGTTTTACGCCTCTTGATTTTTAATCCTTTATCATATAGTATCTTCATATCAACCGTTTTCTTCTTTTTTAAGAGCAGATTCATAAGGCATGTTTTTATATATATTAGGAATGACAATCACCGCAAGGTGCACCTTCATTGCAGTTGTGTTTTGGAAGTTGCTAACTTCAGAGGTATTTAATAACTTAAATTGTATTTATAAACTGCTGGTTTTAACATCCAAAAAAATTAATATGTAACAGGTTGAGCATCTGGTTTTGACATTTCGCAGCTGTTGTATATGGATACCAATTATTATCAATTAACAGTTCCCAGCCGTCTTCTTTTTATATGAGTGTGAAATAAATAACATTGTTTTCTACATACGTGTTTTGCTAAAAAAACGTATTCAATCACACAAAAATTAAAGTTAATTAAAATTACATAAAAATAAATCTATAGCATATAAATTTTCTGTATTAACTTAGTCTCTCTTCAAGGATAAGTCCATACAGTCAAATTTTATATTTTAAGTTTTTCTAATGGTACAAGGGCGATTCGCGGATAAATTTAATATATAATATATGTATGAATTATGCCTTTATAACGAATATTTTAGTCACATTTACAACATAAAGATTTCGAGCGCAAGCTTCAAAGATAGAATCTATTTTCTTTTAGTTTTTTTTTTTAAATTGGATTTCTGCTAATAACCCGCAGATTCAATTAAAGTATTGCCAGATAAAAAACTTGATGTTTTTATAATAAATGTTAGACGTTGTCAAAAAAGGAGACGTATAACTCGTATAACTGCATAAATTATTAAATAAAACGTAGCGCATAAATAAAAGAAAAATTATAAATCAAATATCTTTTAAAAGAACCTATCCTCGGCGGGTATTGAATGGAAGAAAGAGCAATATAAATTTAAGGTTATGTTAAAAATATCTTGAGCAATTTCCTTTAAAAAATGATGCATCAAAAAAGTGTCAAGTTAATAGTGCTATGTCTTATGCTTACGCAATGGTGCTTGAGTCCAGCTGCTACTGCCGATTCCTCCTTTGAAGATAATGACTTTGCAGAATTTGAAGATTTCGATAGTGATGACGATTTTGTGGAAATACAACAATCGAATGTTGGGCCACAATTATCTACCCCGGAAGAAATCCCCACTTTAACGGAGAAAGGCCTTAAAAGGGATCATAGTGTTCTAGAGGATGACGATGATGATGGCATTGTAGAAGATGAAGACGAGTTCTTTAAGGACGAGGAGGAATTCGAGGGTTTCGATTCACCTGATAAAGAAGACGATGATTTGGACCAAAAAACAGAGCCTAAGCTAACCGTAGCCAAAATACCGATGCATTTTAGGTAAATTGTCGTCATTAAAAAGAAATTTAAATTGACAAAATTATCGATTTTATAGAACACATTGGGATTCTTATTGGATGGAAATGCTTATGTTAGCTGGTTTAATGGTTTATTTCATTAACTTTTTTGCCGGCAAAGCAAAAAATGCAAACTTGGCTAATCGCTGGTTTAACACGCATCGGGCGTTGCTCGACGATAATTTTGTTTTGGTGGGAGATGACGGCAAAATGGATAATGAAAAAAGTGGTTTGATAAAAGAAAGCGAGAGTCTGTATACCTTATGGTGCTCGGGTCGTACTTGCTGCGAAGGTATGCTTGTTGAGTTGAAAATGATAAAACGTCAGGATGTGGTGTCATTAATGGCTGGATTAATGCGACCCCAGCAAGATCAAATTCATATAAAAATTGATCTAACACGCGGTGTAATGGACACATTTGTTTTCTTCGTGGGCACAAAAAGAACTGTTACGAAAGTTTTTAAGGAATACTCCGATTTGGTAATTACTATTGTTATTAGTATTTGTTGTTCCTTTCTTAATTTATTATTTCATGCAGAGCAAATACTGCACTCAAGTCAGTAAGCCAGAGATACGTTATAATGTGCCAAATGGCTTAAGCGTACTTTCTGAAATACCTGAGGCTACTTCCGCTATACTAGAGAATCGTGTCATAATTACTTTAACTAAGTATCAACAATATATTGATTACCTCCATATATCCGATCAATTCAGTGGTCCAGTGCAGCAAGAAGATGCAAATACTCTAAAACAGCCCGACACCAAACCTATTTTGTGGGCTGGTTTTAATTTACCAAAAGAGGGAAATATGGAAGCTGTTAAGCCTTTATTGGTTCTTATCTTCTATTTAATGGAACGGCTTAAAACCTATCGCATGTCCAAAGAGGTAAGGTTCAAGATTACCATTTATTTTACCCATCAGGGGCATAAAATATCAATCAGTTGTTTTACAATGCATCGATTCACGAATTGGAGAGTCTAGAAACTTAATAATTCCCCGTTAATGTCCGAAGAGGTATCCCTCATGTTTGTACGATGAACTTAAGATTACATTCCTATTTTTTGGTATTCATTGTTATGTTGTGCGATTTGTTGTATTATGCCATCTCAGTAGCTCAAGAAAAAGAAGCTATATTTGTTGCTTCGACTAAAATGTTTATATCTACGTTACACATCTGATGCATATTTGACCATAAAGAAAACAATTCAATGCTAAAAAAATGTTATTTTATCCAAGCTGATAACAGGTTACTCATTTTTTTCTTTTCGTTTTTAGGGAAAACAAAAAGCTGAACGTAATCGTTTGCGAGTGGAGGAAGAATTTTTAAAGAGTACTCATGCTGCACGTGCCGAGGCTGCAGCTCAACGACGTGAAGAGAAGCGAAAACAGGAAAAAGAACGGGTAATGGCTGAGGACGATCCCGAAAAGCAACGTCGATGGGAGATGAAGGAGCAGAAGCGTCAAGCTAAAAAGAAAGCTCCCAAAATGAAACGTTTGGCAGTCAAATCTCTATAAACCCACGTAACAGTCCTTAATATGTATGGAAAATTGAAAGAAATTTTATGAAGAGATTTATTTTTATTTACGAAAAAGTGAACAAATGATACATTGAAAAAATTTTGAGAATACATATACAAAACCTATTGAATCAAAATTCTATGCTATTGAATTATTTCTAATAAATACCTTGTTGCGTAGATTTTTAAGCAAAATTTGCATGCTGTTAACATTTAATGGGGAAACAGTTTTCATTTGACATGTAGGCTATGTGATTGCGCAATGTTTTTATCTGTTTTTGTGCGGCATCGAAGCTATATGACAATGTATTAATTTGTCCTCTCATTTCGTTTATGACAGTCTCGCGGTCGTTCACGGACATGCAAGCGGCAGCTCTGCATTGGGCAAGATCTTTTTCCAAGCGATCAATACGATTTTGCATTTGTTCTCTCATTACTTCGGCCCTTTCCTTCGTGCGCGCAATTATCTTCGCCGATTCACAGCGTAGAGTATTTAGATCTTCTTCTGTACTTCTCAACTGTTCGCAGAAAAGGTCGCGTTGTCTTTGCACTTCCTCCAAGTTTTTATTAACTTTCTCCAGCTCCTTTTGAGATTCGCGAAGCTGCGATTGACAATTATCTGTGCCACCTGTCTCAGTCTGCTTCTTTTTCAGTGCTTTCAATTCTTTGCAAACAATCACGAGTTTGTCCTCTAACTCTTCTTTCTCTTTACAAGTCTCAGCCAATTTCAACTGTTCGTTTTCAAGTAGTTTCGGATATTGCAATAGTTCGCAGAGCTTTTCTTGGAATTTAGCTCTTATCTGCTTTACTTCAGCATTAATTTGCTTTTCAACAGTTTTATTATTCATGTTAAGTTTATCGATCGTGGCCTTCTGCTCCTCGACTTTTTGTTGGGCACCTAAATACTTGTCGCGGTAATCTTCCAATTGACACGATTGCTCTTTTAGCAGACACTTGAATTCCCTTTGCTCCTCTTCATAGTCGCTGACACGGTTACGCAGCAAAGCCAACTCAGATTCATCGGCGTTACCTCCACTTTTACTGCCGCCAGGAACTTTTCCCGCTCCACCACCGCAGACGTTTTTCAATCTGTTACCAAAACATCCAATTTTTATAAATTTTTGTTTAAATTATATTTATACTTGCTTGTCACTCATTTCCTTAAGTTGGTCATCCTTTTTGCTGAACTCCGTCAACAAATAGATGTAGTTTCCTTTGAGCTTTTGAAGTTGATCTTCTTTATTGCTCTTGGTTGATTTGCACAACGTGGAGGTGTCTACGGGAGGTGAGCTTTGATCACACTCGTCGTCATAGTTTGCGGAACGCGATTTAGGAGGACAAGGCTTACTGACGTCGTGTTTTTTTTTCTGATGATGGGGGCAGGGCTGCTTTGTATCTTTCTCAACCTTTCGTCGACAAACCTCGTCCTTTAATTGATCAAGTGTTTTTTGCATGCAGCATAATTTCTCCTTTAACTTATTAACCGATGACTCGTCTTGAGACGTCTTCTTTTTTTTATGCGGACATGTTTTTTGTTTTTTACAAATTTTCAATGTCTCAAGGATTTCCTTAACTATTTCCTTATCCTCGCACTGTTCATCTCTTTCGTCGGTTGATCCGTCACTTTCATAGCACTCTCGACTTGATCGCGGTCTTTCGCATTCACTGCTCGAAGAACTTCGCTTGGCTTCAGAAGATTCTTTCGCTGGACAGCATGTGCCATGCTCTCGCTTCACAGGTGTTTTCTTCGATGTCTTCACTTGCATTGTATCGCAATAGTAAGATATGGGAGTCATTTGATCTTCATCGAAGGTCGTGACGAGCGGAATTTCTTTATACCGACGCCTTGAGCCAAAGTTTTGCAAATGCATTGCCTTGTTTATCAAACAGCGTAACTTTTCCAATTCCTGCTCCAAACATTCTTGCAGGCATTTTAGATCCTTTTTCTCACAACTTGTGACGCACTTCTTGCAAGCTATGTCCTGGATTTGTTGTTTGACACGTTCTATAGTTTCATTTTGACATTTGATCTCCTTTACGAGCCTTTTGTAATCCTTATAATTACGCTGCTTCTCCAGATCATCCGCGGATCCCAACGGACTATAATCTTCTCCATCATCCATATCAACCGCAGGTTTTTCTCCTTCTTTAGCAGCTGCAGGTGCAGCTGCACCCGCTTCACCCTCCGGTTTAGGTTCGCCCTCCGGTTTAGGTTCACCCTCCGGGGCAGGTTCACCCTCAGGAGGCGGTGGTGGCGCTTCTGCCTCATCAGCCATTTTTTTATCCCGAAATTATTTGTAAAAGTTTTGCAATGAATTTATGTGCAGTTTCAACGAAAGATTTAAGCAAAAAGTTCAACAAAAAAATTTAAAAAGGGTGTAGAAAAAAAAAAAAAAATACTACAAATTTAGGATTTTTAAGAAGAAAAGTTTTATTTTTTGTTAACTTTACTTTATTACGTTTGAAAACATTTTCTTTCAATGATAGATTTGAAAAAAAATATTTTGATCGAATTTCGAAGGCCATCTAAGTGAAATGAAACTAATTTAAAAACATAACGAATCTATTTTAAAGTGTTTGAAAAACTGATTTCGCCGATTATTGCAAGAAAATGTGACAAATAGTTTTGCTATTCTATTGAGAGGTCGCTTCGGAAGAATGATCGGAACAAAGATTTAAAAAATGCGAAATTAGGACGAGTTTTGGGTGATTCCTTGCTTGCTAGCGCCGATTATGATTTTAAGAGAAAAATTGCTCAAACACTAAAGGAATCTGCTTGAAGAAGTCGCATCCTCTTGAACGTCCAGAGAATAAAGACTTTTGTCGCAAAATTTGAAATAAAATTATTCACTTTTCCTTTTGTGAAACAAAAAAGTATCCAAGATTACGTTGTCTGCTGGAGTACACCTCTTGTGATTGTAACTAAATAAAACTTAACCAACGACCCGGCAAATGAGACCACGGAGATCTGAAAATTTCTTACTTTGAAGAAACACGAACAGCTGAAATTATAACACTTGCAAGGATTATGAGTATCGAGTCTCCCGGCAAGAAACCATTTTCTCAGGGCAATGCTTCATTCATAAACCCCTGGAATATGAAATTGCGATTTTGTCTTGCTGAAAGATAAATTGTGCACGTAACTCACTGTTATAGAAAACGAAGGAGTGACGATCTAATATGTTACGTTGCTGTAAGGCTCGCTAGAGAAATATGAGAACCACACCTGCCTAAAGTATAAACATTTTATAAGCTTAAGCCTGCAATCGATCAATTGATTAATTGATTATTCATCGATTTGAGGTTAGGATTTGTGGCTATTCAACCGCTTCTCTCAGGTAATGCATAAAGTTCTATAAATCTTTTCTTTGTTTTTACTTTATTTCACATTTGAAATCGTAAATGCCTTATAAGCATTCAAAATAATCACTGAAGTTGAAGTGATCGAAATAAAATTCTTTAAAGCCAAATAAGACCGCGATGGGCAGTGACGTGTATCGTTATTCGTGACGTTATTCGAATATTTCAAGTAAGCAAGTTCGTGAATGATAATAATACGTAGAGCATCTGATTTACGAAATTTAAGTAGAGTAAGTCACTTAAGGATTGTTTATATCCAAGGTAGGCGAATAGGAGCCACACTAGAGTTCTGTATATGCTGTGGAAAAGGCAAATCATTAATGCCTGTCAATGCCTGTTTGCGCCTTCTTTTTCCCCCGAGGAAGAGTGTGCCTATTGATACACAACACTAAAGGTTGGTGTTAGAGACATTTCGTTTGTAACGGTCAAAAGAAAGATTCAGTATTTGTATTAGGCTATATATTCTCGATCATTCGATCAGTGTGCCTATGTTTGATAAGTGCTTTTGTTATCGCAAAAATTTGTAACGCGTAAAGCTGGGGCTGGTGCGACGTTAAGCCACCGTCCGCGATTACTCCCGCCCAACCCCCCCGCATACATGCACACGTACACTCACTTGCTTACCCCATCTTCACGAAACCTTCTCGTCGTTGCGCTTATATTTATCTCTTAAGTAGAATACTTATGTTATTACATTCAGCAATACATTCCTTTCAATTCTAACATCAAACGCTACAACAAGAACTGTTATTTCAAGTTTACCATTTTTCATTTAAATCACATCTGCTCTTTTCTACCTCTTTTCTTTCTTTCTTTTTCCCGCACAAGTCAAGTAAATTCGTTACACGATTTTCTGCTTGACCTGCTTAGATTCCATATTTTCTTTTATATTTTTGAAAATTTTGACATATTCCCGATTATTTCTGTATTATCTTCACCGATTATTTCCACCGTGTAGGTGGAAAGCGAGAAAAACCAATAGCATAATGACCACTGTAATAACTGTTTATGTTATAATACAGCACCAATCGAATCTCCTTTTTTTTTTTATATAGCAATGTAACACAAGGGCTCATGTTTATGCAAGACAAACAGAAGTTTCTCGAAATTTCGACCATTAAGCACGTCTATGAACGCATATGAGCCGTTCCACTTCATTGCAATTTTAATTATTTAGTTATAAATTAGCGTATATATATATATATATATATATATATATATATATTCACACACACACACACACACACACACACACACACACACACACACACGCATATATATATATATATATATATATATATATATATATATATATATATATATATATATATATATATATATATATATATATATATA
>CCAG010005656.1:0-64066 GCA_001077435.1 Glossina morsitans morsitans
CCATTAGGGTTTTTTTTTACGGATAGGCGATGAGCTGGTTTAGCTTTAATCGCCATCCCTGAATGACTAAAAGGACTACTGACTCTACGGATAGGGGATATGCTGGTTTTGCTTTAATCGCCATCCCTGAAGGACTGGTGAACACTCTTTTTGTTTTGACGAGGATCAGTTAGGAACGGACCCGCGGCTGCTATGACCCTTGCGACATATTCGTCTCTTTGTAGTAACCCGCGAAATCGATACTGAAGCAGAACGAACACGTGCGAAAAGAATTTAAATATATCAACAAGGAAGGTCGGGCCACCAAGCTAGTTTTTCGGTCCTACCGCTCTGAAAAAGATCACGTTGTAATTTCCTCAAAAATAAAATATCAAGAACAAACCCCGAAGGTCCAATTCATCTTTTAATTACAAATTGTCTTGGAACGGACTCTGGAGTGGCTGAGTTATACTCTGCCCAAGAAAACCCATTACAAATGTAACGGCTAACGTATATATATATATATATATATATATATATATATAATTTTTTTTTTTTTATTTAGTTATTTCTTTCTGCGATTTCTGCGTTAAAAAATTAAATTTTTGCTTTTGTTATTAGTTAACTGATAAACTGCTATTGTTAAAGTGTAGCTTTTTGAAAAGCAGGATAAGCTGCATTTCCCAATTTCTTCTATTACGACACATTTTAGAGATCAGTCAGTGCGTTTCATTTTTCTTTTACGATGTTCAATGTGACAACAATTCCCAGAACTTTTCCTTCCGTATTGCAATTGCTGGTTACTCTTTTATTTGCAGACAGTCTTGACCTGCCTCCTTAGTATTCTCTCACGCACCCTTATGCTATACAGGCGGACATTGGACTTTGCTCCCCTTTCATAATTCTGTCTTCAAATTGCGCCATTATGTGAGTGGAACATTACTCTCTTGGAAAGAGCAGAGGAAAAAACGACCGACCGACACCCCCTACATCTATATACGCGGACGTTACAAACTTTGGAAATTCTTGCGTCTTGGTTGATATTGAAAATGAAGTAAATCGGTTAAAAAAATCCCTTTCCAGTTTTTAAAATCAAAAAAATTTGGTTGTTTTGCTCGTTACCCAGCCATAACGTATAACAGATAGAGAGATGAAAACTTTCATGATATCCTACGGATACTCATATGGTACTGGACAACAGCTTCTTGTACATATGTTAAATAAAAAAATTGCTTGCAAATTTGCCAAGCTTATGCTCATCCAATTCGACGCATACATTTCATAAATGTGGCAAAAATCAAATCTTACTTAAGACGATAAAAATAAGGGATAATATGTAACGAAGAAAATGAATCTAAAGAGAAAGTAGTGATCTCGAAGATTGTGACAACGCTAGCGTGGGCTACATGAAGGGCTAACGAAAATTCCGAATTTGAGAAAATGAAGCCTTAAGAGAAGCCTGTGCCGAGACTTCAAATAACTCGTCTCTTTTTAAATGAGATCAAATTGTTCTGCCCCGCAAGACAAAAATGTTCGCTTTAACCAGTCTATCACGGGCTTCGTTCCGAAGAAGCGACATAATCTGTGCTCTCTGTGATATCTGCTGCCGCGAAGACATGCCGGGTGAACCGAAATGAAATGATTAAAGGTCGCTATACTTTGGTATTGATGACTGAATCGGTTTTGCTTTTTTCAAGAAATACTTTAAACAAGAAATACTTTAGGTCATTGTAATTTTACCACAATTTATTTATTTAGAAGTAAACATATATTTACAAATACATCTAGCGGAGACAGATCAATAACTGCTGTTGCGAGATCCTTGTTTAAAATATATAACTTTAAGAATGTAATAATAAGTATGAAGATTGATTTGCTATGGTTCGTGTGTTGTTAACATTTAACGGGGAAACAGTTCTCATTGGACATATAGGCTATGTGGTTACGTAATGTTTTTATTTGCTTTTGGGCCGCGTCGAAACTATATGACAAAGTGTTTAGTTGGCCTTGCATCTCGCGTATAACAACTTCGCGGTCGGTAACGGAGAGACAGGCCGTAGCTCTACACTGAGCCAAATCTTTCTCCAAACGATCCATACGTTCTTGCATTTGTTCTTTAATCACTTCAAACCTTTCTTTAGTGCGAGCAATAATTTTGGCTGATTCGGAACGCAGAGTATCTAGATCTTCTCTCGTCACTTTCAATTGTTCGCAGAAAAGATCCCGTTGTCTCTGCATATCCTCATAATTTCTGGTAGCATTTTCTAAATCTAATCGACATTTTTGCAATTGCGGTCGACAATCCTGTGCCGTATTGTCCAACTTCGCCTTCACTAATTTCAATTCTTTGCACACAACCATTAGTTTATTCTCCATATCTTCTTTCTGTTTGCAAGCCTCGGACAGTTTTAATTGCTCATTCTCAAGTAATCTCGGATACTGCAATAATTCATTAAGTTTTTCCTGAAATTTAGCTCTAATCGCTTTCAACTCCATATTAATTTGTTTTTCTACACGCTTGTTATTCATATTGAGTTTTTCGATCAAGGCATTTTGCTCTTCGACTTTCTGTTGGGCGCTTATATACTTGTTACGATAATCTTCTAATTGCTCAGCTTGTTCTTTCATTAGACACTTGAACTCAATTTGTTCCTCTTTGAATTCATTGACACGAGTCCGCAGCAAAATCAATTCGCTTTCTTCAGCGTTACTCCCATCCCCAATACCTTGGCGACTGGCACCCATGCTTGCGCATTCGCTTCTTAATCTATTTATTAAAATATTAAATTATTTTATTTTGCAAATTTTTTTTTACCAAAGTATACTTGCTTTTTATTCAATTCCTTAAGTTGTCCATCCTTTTTTGTAAACTCTGTCAATAAATAGACATAGTTATCCTGGAGCTTCTGGAATAGATCTTCTTTGCGCGGTTTGTGCGACCTGCAAGGCTCCAGGGGAGGGAGCGTGGTTTTCTCACATACCATATGACAATCATCGTGGCAGGGACCATGACCGGGAAACTGACAGATATTGGTGCAGGTATTAGGGCAAGGATCGGCACAAGGGCATGGAGCAGGACAGGGAGTGGGAAAGGCAGTAGGGCAGGGAGTACGGCTGGGTATATGACTTGTTGAGCGTGGTTGAGGGGCCACGTCACGTGTTTTCTTACGAAGCGGACAAGGTCCGCTTAATTTCCTTTGAATTTCTCGTCGACAAATTTCTTCTTTCAACTCTTCAACTGTCTCTTGCATGCCAAATATTTTATTTTTGAGCTTTTCAAATGACGATTCCTCCTGACATATCTTTTTCTTTTGAATTCGAAGAGAATATTTTACTTGTCGGATCTTTGCATACATGACTTTTCTTTTTGCAGAGTCGTATTGCTTCCAAGACATCTCTCATCAATTTTCGCTCGTCTTCCTCTGGAGTACATGATGTGTCCTGACTTCCTGGATTTTCTTGACAGGAACAGGGTTTTTCTTCTTCACTAGTATCGGAGCTAACAACCGACTTCCAATGTCCCGCCGATTGTAGTTGTTTGGCAGTTGATTTCTTTGATGTTTTCACTTGCATAGTATCGCAATAGTAAGATATGGGCGCCATTTGATCCTCGTCGAATGTCGTAACTAGTTGGATTTCTTTATAATGACGCCTCGAGCCAAAATTTTGCAGATGCATTGCTTTATTTATCAGACATCGTAACTTGTGCATTTCCTGCTCCAAGCACTCTTGCAGGCATCTTAGCTCTTTTTGTTCGCAAATCGTAATACATGGCTTGCAAGCTGTATCCTGGATTTGTGTTTTGACACGTTCTATAATCTCATTCTGACATTTGATTTCTACTACAAGTCTTTTATATTCGTTGTAATTGCGCTGCTTTTCCAGATCATCCGAAGATCCTAACGGAGTATATTCATCTTTTTGCTCTTGCTCTCCTCCCTCATCTTGTGTTCCTTCACCTAAATTAGAAGGTGGCTCGGCCTCGGTATCAGGTGCGCTTACCGTGCCCGCAGTCCCCTCAGTACCGGCTACTCTTTCGTTCTCATCGTCTGTCCCCGGGGCATCGGCCATTTTTAGCGTAAAATTTGTTAAAAAAGTTTAATTTAAAATAACTAGAAATTTAGCATGTGATTAAACAAAATTTTTTGATTTTGTTTTATTTTTTATTTGACTTTCAATTTGTCAGTTAAGTGACCCGTTTTGAAAACTAATTTGATTAAATTTTGATGACAGTCTAAGCTAATGGACGGATGGAAAATTAAAAACTATTTTAGAGTATTTTGAGAAGTTGAACCGAGTTCCGGACATTTCGCAAATACGATAGAAATAAAAGGATTATGAAAAGAGAAGAATTGAGGACCCTTCGCTCCTTTAGTTTTCCTTTACATGAATTGTAAGTGCAGATTTTCTTTCATCCAGTCGTAACTAGCTTCACATTTGAAATTCTTCAAACCTTTCAAAAAAAAAAAATTCAAATATTGTGGGTGAAGTGGCGGTCGAAAAGGCGGTGCCCTTGGGTCAAAACATGTTGGTGTGCCAGGCTTCATCAAAATACTACAAAAATTGCGAACTGATGTTGCTGAACACGGAAAAAAAAGACAGACAGACGGAAAGGCAAATTTAAATCGATTCAGAAAATGATTTTGAATGCGGGTGTTACATACACCCGCACAAACTTAATATACCCTTGCATCACAAATGGCGTAGGATATAAAAATTTCAAAACAAGAAGAAACTTTCAATTTTGGCCATCGCATCAGACGGGCTTAGCACATTTCGTCTTTCGATTGATTATCAAAATTATTGTGCTTGGAAAACGACTTCAAATTGACTCTCTAATCTAATCTAATCAGTTTTGACAAGTATTAATGATAAATTTGTTTTTGTTTCATATTCAGTTTCGGTTGTTCATACGAAAGAAAGTAAAAAGTATTCGTTCGAAAAATTTTCCGTTGATAAAATAGATATTTGGAAGTTTGCATCATTTTTGAAATCTCATAATACATGTTTTGAGACGTTCCCACCACCGTATGTGGGCTTAAATTCTGGATTGCATCAATGGAGCGTAAAAGTCAAAATTTAGAGTTTACGAAAACAAGACACGAAGACTTGGTATCGCGTAGCCACCTTGTGATACCAAGTGATCCGTTGGCGAGTAGTTCGAGTGGTGATGTCAAAGCAAAATTACTGTTAAAGTCCTGCCATTCAAGTACACCCAATTTCCCAAAGCTCTCCTATTCTCTCTCACGGAATAATGTGGACGAAGGATTAGGCCAGGAGGACTATCATGATGAGCAGCAGCTTGATGAGAATTGCGATGCCAGTTCGAATTCGCTTATGGAATCATCTTCGAAGTGTCGCGAAATAAGTTCAAAACTTAAGGCCGAACTATCGAAATATAAAAAAGAGCTTAGAGAGTACACGAACACAACGAAAAATCTCGAAGAGAAATATATGCAAATTAATTTTGAATTAAATGAAATGCAACAGAAGCATGATCTCTTTGTGAATACGAAACGTAACAGTTGCAGCGGCGATTCCGAATCTTATACGGAAATGACAAGTACAGGTTCGGAATACTCATTGAAACGTAAATATACGCAAGTTTTTGATCGCGGTCCCAGCCTTCTGCGAATTGTCGGCAAAGATTCAAACAATAGTATCCTAGGTCATGGGAAACTCGAACATGACCTATGCCGAAAACATCGAAGGCAAAGCAAAGACTATGGTTCACAAAAACGTAAATACCGTTTAGATAAGGAGAATGCACCGCCGTTATCCGAAATTTGCGGTTCCGACTATAAAGAGAAATGCAATAAAGGCCTCACCGATATTTACAAAACTTTTAAATCATTAATGGAAACTCGCCAAGGCAAAAGAAAAGATTCCTCCCTTAAGAAGGTCGATATCGATTTCCTGCAAAACACTATAGCTAGCCTGCAAAGCGAGCAGGAACATTATCGCGACATTATTGAAAAACAACAAAACTGTCTTCAAGACTATCATAAGCGATGCGTGAAGGCGCAAGAGATCATGCAGACGCAGCAGATTGAAATTGAAAAACTCAATTGTAACAATCAACAATTGGAAACAGAGATCACAACCGGTATTGATCAGTTGCGTCTCAAATTGGAGGCGAAACTTCGCGAAGTCGCCCAATTACCCCAGCTGCTGCGTGATGAACAGGCAAAAAGTGGACGGGCAGTGACTGAGAATAGCGTATTGCACGAGCGTGTTCGCTCCATACAGGCGGAGGCAAATCAATTGAAATTGAAATTGGAGGAAATGGGCAGACGAAAAATGGCTACATTGGCCCGTTTGAAGGCGGCTGAACGAGACTTGAAAATATTTAAAAACTATAATGCGGCTCTTAAGCAAGAGAAACGAAATCTAGGCGATGAACTGCAAAAGATACGCGATCAAATGGATAGTTTGCAGAGTTGCAATAAACGCGTTTTAGCTCGCCAACGTGAACAAAGTGATAAGCAACGTCGCGAGTTGCAAAAACGAGTCAACGAGCTAGAATTTAAACTCAATCGCAGCCAGAACTCGACAACAAATCTAATACACGAGCGCGATAGTCTCATTGCGGAATTACAGAGTCAGCTTAACACTTTGGTTCACAATTTCGAAGTATCCCAAAAGCATATACGCGTACTGAGACGACACATTTACTCAATGTCTGGCGGCAATCCTCGCGAAGCTGTGGCACGAACACGTATCTTAAATGAAACCGCTACCAATTAAGGGCTTCAAACCGATTTCAATTCGATGCTCTAGTGTTGCGTTAAGTTTGCAGTGTGAAGTGAACAGTTCTTCGATAATAGGTCTTATAGAAGATCTGTTACACTACATAGAACAAATTTAATAGATCAACATTTTCTTTTCTTCTTCATACTCAATGTTTAAGATGCATTTCTTCTTCGATTATTCGGAATGATTCGTGAGCAGTTTTGTTTAAAGGGATTGTTTAAAGCGTGTAATACGTGTAATATTTATATGTGTTTATATGTTTTCTTCGTTTTTTAGAGGTAATCAGAATAAAATCAAAAAATTTATTAGTGACTAGGAAAGAATTTTAAAAAATTCGAAATGCAATAATACTATGTGTGTGTGTGTGTGTGGCATGTGTGTTGACACGACTCCATCGTGTTTCTTAATTTAGCATCTCTTTAACTTTGTGAGTGGGTCTGAACTCGGAAGTGAGCTCGAATCAGACAAAAATGAAGACGCAATGAGATTTCGTAAAATCTGCCGGAAGTTCATTTTGCTTTCTTTACCAGCGGATGAAGTACGACTGAATTTTATTAGACTCAATCTCCGGTACGGATTAAAAATTGTTTAGAGCACATCTTCCTTACATAGACCAAATTGTCTCGATAACTGCTTGGCATATAAACGTCAATTTATGAAAAATAGTGTAAAAGTAATTAAAAGTGTGAGCAAGAAACGATGTTCCGCCCACTGGAGCTCCGCCAGAAACAATTTTGATCCGTCATGGTATTGCAGATACCGGATAATTTTACAATAATTTTTCGATTTTTAAATGAAAGCAAAAAAAATATTAAGGTAGTTGTGTACGTAGAGTCCACGGTCTTTATCTCCTAGAGCACTTGCAAGAGTTGATACTGCAGCTGGAAATGTGGAATATGCACTGCATTTGGTGAGTTAAGAAAATGGCTTTGAATCATCCACGATGGACAAAGACTGCAATTCCACAGATGGAATAAATCTAAGTGTAAATATTATAATAAGGGAATACTAAATTTTTGCGGATTCATATAATGCCCAGAGGGACTTAAGATAGACTTACTTTACATTATGCCAATGGATTCAGAATCCTTGCCTTCTTGAATCCATCTAAACTTGTCTGTCCATCCGTCCGTCTTGTACCTACATGTCGAAATTTGTGAGATATTTTGATGAAATCTGGTACACAGATGTGCTCTGGCACAAGGACAAACACGGAACCATTAAAAATGCTTGGAATGGGACTACTTTTTCGGCCACATTATTTTCCACATCCTGCATTAAGCATAATAATGTAGGGCAGTTAATAATGTGCCGTGACTATATACTATGTTTTCAATATGAAAATAGTACACCCGCATCTACAATTTAAATGGGTAACAGACCTGAGCGAATATTTTATACGCATCCCATGACATTTATTTTCAAAATGACTTGAAAAAAAGAAACGAGAAACACAAATTTCGAGATTCTATAATTTTTGGTGGCAATGGCTGTTTTTTCATTTTTGTAGAGTACACGTGAAAAATGTTATCACGAGTCTGTTATAATTTATAAGCAATGAACAAAAAAAAAAACCAGCAAACAGTCAGGCAGCAGCTTGCATTATAATGTAAATGTGTCCACGGTTTGACCGGTTTTCAGTACGAACCAGCGCGTTAAAACTTCCCCTATTTGAAACCGATATTTTCATTTTTGTAACCAGAAGAATGCTTACACAAATACACAGACGGACTTGGGTAGATCGATTTCGAAGTTGACGAAAATTACGCTTTCCTCTGCGAACGTTTTGATAAATTCATCCTAGTTTCGGTGATGACTACAACAATATATTTTGCATATCCGATATATTGGTTCAAGATGCTCATGTCAATTATTCGATCCAAGATGAACATAATTTTTTTTTGCATTAACCGTATGATCACTGCAAGCTCGATGGTCCTTATAAGGTCCGTTTAAAACCTAATGAAAGAGAAAATAATTAGTTTATATAAAAGTTCTCTGCTCTGAGCATAACGGTTTACATGAAATGTAAATAAATGTTCATTAAAACAAACGGAAAATTCTCTTTTAACGTTAAAATTCCAGTGAGAGCATAAGAAAACCTATGTAACGACAAAAAGATGTTTATTCAGGATGAAGAAAATTTGTTTTTGTGTTTTTGAAAAACATGCAAAGAATTATTAAATAAGTGAATAAAGACTAAGTAAATTAATTATTAAAAAATTACTTCTCTTTTTTCTTCTTTCGTTCATACGAAGTCTTTCCTAATTGGTGTCAGAAAAACTGATTGAAGAGCATCACAATACAATAATAAATTAGACGAGCATGGTATGAGCGAACTATCAAATATATATATGAAAGTAAGGAAAAATAAAGCACACAAGGCTCTCAGTGTATTGAAAAGATTTCTCACTCTCTTTGCGATCTTCTTTATAAACTCGAGAGCGAAAAGATCGCACGTCCCCTACATTCTCATTTCCAACCTACCTCTGCATTAAACTAAACTAAGGTTGCAAACATAACTGAAATTGAACTAAAGAATACGCTAAGTAAGCTTTAGAAAAACTCATAATGCTTATCCTTGAGGTTCAAAATCTTTCAGGTTCGCGACTTTGAACAAGTGTAAAAGGATATATAAAACAATAAAATTGAGAAGAAGAAAAACATTTATTAATGCAATTAGTCTGAATAACTATTTCCATGCGATTTTTCATGGAAAAATAAGTAAGACAAGAAAACCCTTCGGTATCCTTTTTCATTTTTCTTCAATTGCGATTCGAAACTCACCGAAAATCGTATGCGTTGTGTTTCTGGCTTGTACTCGTTTTTTCAACTCATGGAATAGGTGGTCAATGGGATTGAGATCTAGGCTTCGAACCTGCCGCGTCGTAACTGGCACATTAAAATCCTCCAACTACTGACATATTACAGCAGTGGTATGTGATCTTGCGTTGTCATGCATGAAAATTAAACTTTCGCCGAGAAATCCCCAAAAAGGGGCTATGCGTTCTTCCAGGACTTCTTCAATGTTGCGTCGGGAATTCGATATGCTGGTTGGACGGCCGGTATTGGGTTTTGTGGTGAACACAAGTTCGGTGATCGCTTAAAGTGACATGCCTCTTAAAAACGTGCACGAACCACCACGCAACGAGATGCTTTCAGAGATGCAGCATTGTGGCAAACGCTCACCGCGTCTATGGTAGACTGTTTCTCGTCCATCGTCACCATGCAGACACATTCTGCACACGTTAGAGAGTGCTGCCTTCCATCCGTAGTGCTATTGGAGCGACGGCATGGGATCAATTTCGTGCAAGTTGCAGGTCTGCGCGCTGCCAATCCTCCTTCAGCTGGTCTTCTTCTAACTGTCCACCGACTGACATCCACTTTTTTACTTTTAACTTCCTGGAGATGCTTCCCGAGATGAACTGCATTCAAGCGGCGATTTAGTAATGATACTGTGACAGGCAAGCGGTCATCACGCTGTGTTGTAACACGTTTTCAGTCACATCCTCGTCACCGAGTACACCCAGCGGTCTCTTCATGTCGTTGGTACACACGTTGAACAGCCTATCGGCTTACATTGACTGTCGTTGGCTACTTGGTTTTGATTCTGCGCAGCTTCAATTAGTGCAACCACTTGAGACAATACTTCCTGTGTGGTATCCATTTACTTGTTCTGAACAGTCTCGTATTCGATAAAGAATCCTTCAAACCTTTGTCCTGTTATACTTGCTCAAAGTCGCGGAAACAACGCGTTTGGGTATTTCTATTATTGAAACGAGTGATTTTGGATATTTCTATGATTGTGAAGCTCAAGGCTAAGCATTATGAGTTTTTGGAAACTTGGAGAAGCTTGGATTTATGCTTACGACACAGAAACAGCTTAACAATCTAGTGAACATCGTGGTGCAGGTGAACAAAAAAAATAAATAAAAAAATGACCCTGACAACAAGTTGGTTTAAGCAAAAAAAAAAAAACATCCTTCTACTACCGATCCTACAAGGCACACGTTTCGGAAATTTAGGGCAGCCGCTCAAAGCAGTGTGCTACCTTAAGCTCTCTCAAAAAACTGTACACGCCGATATCATAGTGCGGGTATTTTAAAAAATACAGCCTTCTTACGTCCACAGCAATATGTCTATGCGAAGGTTTTATAATCAATCAAATGCATATCAGCCCAATGGCGATCTCTTGTTCTGCAGTTCCACGCAATTACTAGAAAAACTATATAATAAATAAATAAAATACGCGGACTTAGCAATTGAAATAAAGAGGTCTTGAAATGTGAACACAGTATACGCGTAAGAATTGACAGACAGTTAGTTGAAATATGACGTGGGAGAAATAGAGTTTAACGAAAAATTAGCGATATGTACAGTAATGTTCAAAAGTTCTTTAAATACCTCGCAAATGAAATGCATAATCTACTACATATATATATTTTGTTTTAGACTAAGATCACTGAAAGATATACCGACCAGCCTTTCAACCATTTAACTACCAAATATATTAGGCATGTGAACAAGCTTTGTCAAATGGCACACACACAAGGCATACATAATGAATCCAATTTTTCTGCGAAATCTTGAGTAGAGATAACTAGAATTTTGGTGGTTGTACGATATAAGTTTCAGTTATTTACAAGATCTCATTCAGTGTATACCAGAGAGTAAAGAGACGGATGCCAAGATATAGCATTTAAGCCAACTTGGCATGAATGTTACGCCTTGCAAAGGATGTGGGTATGTATGTGTGCTGGATCAACCAGTGCATTACTTCTCTTAGGACTCTCCTATAGGATCCATAAGTTTCAGTTATTTACAAACTGTCATTCAGTGTATATCAGAGAGTAAGAAGACAGATGCCAACATGTAGCATTTAAGCCATCTGGGCACGAATGTTAAGTCTTACAAGGGACGTGGGTGTGTGTGTGCTACATAAACGTATGCTTTACTTCTTTTAGGATTCTCGTGTGGGGTCCATAAGTTTCAGTTGCTTACAAGCTGTTATTCGGTGTATATCAGAGAGTACGCCAACATGTAGCATTTAAGCCAACTGGGCATGAACGTTACCGCCTTACAAGTGATGTGGGTGTGCGTGCTGGATAAACCTATACTTTACTTCTCTTAGGATTTTCGTATGCGATTCATTTTGTATTGCCCGAGTTGACGAAACATCTCCGAAACGGTTTTGCCTTTAAAGATGTAAAGTTAGTGATTTGCTTTCCACAAAGAAATACGTAGACTTTGTAGCTGTGTACTTGGTCGCCTAATTAACAACACGCTTAGTGGTATTATAAAGAAAATATACCACCCAATGAGATTTGTAATGCATTTTATCAATATTTTGACTTTTCATTCGAAGAGTTAATTTTATTCCACACGACGTGTACGCATATGGAATGCAGTTAAGTGGTTAAAGATGAAATAAATATGAATAATAATAATGACAAGAGATTAATTTAAAAGAAAAAAAAAGTAAGATATTTTTTCATCAGGATTTTAGGGTACTCGAAATCCGTTACAAGATGAATTCCGTTTTCCTACTTATTAGACACTTTTAATGGCCGATGCTATGCAACTAGAGAATTTGTTTTGTTTGCTTTTGGAAACAGCGGGATATGTTTAAAAAAAAATGCAGCATTTTTTTTCTTTTCTTTTCTTTTTTCATGTTTTATATTTATAGGAAAATATAGAATTTTGTAATGAGCAAGAACACGCACACGGACGTATATATGTATATACATACATGTATACGTACAGGCACCGTGAGGAGAATGAGATGAATCTCTCTGATTATATAGATGGATTTAAATGAAAACTTTTGGCCAAATGTATTCAGTTGAAGAAAAAATTGAGCAGTTAAAGCGATTGATTGTTTTAGAGCAACGTGCAAACAACATTAAGCGTGATTAGTACGGAAAATGAAAATGATTGCATCGGGCGGTGTATCGTGTATTCTCCTCATGATTTTTACTGTCAAAGTAATAAATGCACAAAAAAATTGTTGGAATAGTTGGAATGATAGTTGTTTGATAAAAATGGAAATTATAAACCAAGCTAATCCAACGAATTACGATAGAAATCATTTTATCGAAATTGATTGCATGGATCATTCGCAGAAAGTGACGTCACAACGTTTTATTGATATCCAGTCAATAATATTAGACGGTTGCCATACACCATTAAACACTCATAGCTACGGTCTGGAATATCTTCCAGTTTGTTCCAATATCACTGAAATCACTATAAAAAGTTTTCATATGGATTTCCTTAGACAGTTACGATGCGTGAGTGCGATCCCTTTGCAGATAAAAGTGTTACGTTTCCTTAACAATGAAATCGCTATTGCTGATCAGAATTCATTTGCGTCTTACGATTTATTAGAAGCATTGGAAATTGCTCATAACTCTTTGCGATCCTTGCATCCGAAATCTTTACAAAATTTACAATGTTTAACCGCTTTACGTATCGTCGATGAGCCGGTTTTAATAATCAAATCTTCTGAATTAATACAAAGCACTAGAGTGACAAACGTACACATCGAATCAATAAAACTATTAACGGCGGATATATTTCATTCATTGCCTAAGACATTAACAAATATATACATAGCCGATACCGTAATCGATAGCGATGCTATAGAAGTGATTAATGGCGGTTCTTTAAATAACCTAACAATTGTTAATTGTTTTTTGCAATCCATTTCTGTAAACGATGCCGCTGCCAGCATTGAATGCATTAATTTAAGTGACAATAATTTAGAAAATTTCGAAATCTCTAAGAATAACTTGCATACGTTAGATTTAAGTAATAATCGTTTGGAGACTTTACCTCTTAAATGGCTAAATAATCTGAACAGTTTACATGATCTCATATTGAAAGGAAATCACATTAAAGTCTTGCTATTCTACGAAATATTGCAAAATTTACCTCAAGTTCGACATCTAGATATTCGAGCCAATCGTATGCAATCTTTACATGACATTGATCATGAATTTACTGAATTAACACTTTTCCGAGTACAGGTGCTAAGTGATCGTAATCCCTGGGATTGTCTTTGGTTGCATAGCTTTGCGCATAATTATCCCGAGATATTTCGCATACTACGATATGATAAATTCATATCAAAGATTAATGTGAACGGTTTAGAATGCATACCTTCGGAAAAGCGACAAACGATCCATGATGAACCCGTAATACAAAGTAATGTGACAAGCGTAAGCATAAGTACGAGTACAGTTAGTACACCGGCATCTCTTAGCACATCCGATCAAGTAGTAAATATCTCCGCCTACACTATCATTTACGGTAATCCATGGGAATTTAAAAGAAATCAACGAGCAGAAGCTTTAATCATTGTGTTCATGTTACCGTTGGGCATAGCTCTACTATTTCTCCTACTGTATCTGTGGATATATTGTCAAAAAGTTTTCCACTTATCGTATTATCAAAATTTCAATTGCAGACGTCGTCCTGAGCAAAGTGTCTTAAATTCAGGGCACGAGTTCAATTCGCCACACTTGACGGTCTCGGATCCCTCGCTTACTGCATCCAATCAAACTAATGACAATTATGAAGAACCGATAAAGTTGGATGTACCATCGATATGCAATTGCAATCAAATGGGTAATGGCGGCAATTGTCAAAGAAATCTGCAACTAATCTATGAAAGTTTTCCTAAGGAACGTCCACAACAAATATATGAGCAAATCGTAGATGTCGAAGATGAATTCGCCGAGAAGCGAGCATGAAGCATGCGAAGCATGAATTCGATGATTGAAAGTTAAGGCCAAGTAATAATAATAATCTTTGCTTTCATTTACACTGCAGAAGCAAAGGCAGAATAGAGCATAAGGGGTTTTTTTACCATGTTATAAAAATTATAAATAAATAGAGAAATAAACAGATGAAATAAATCTTATCGTTTCACGATCGTTGATTTAGATCAACTTTTAGTTTTTCTGCTGTGCCAGTTAAAAGTAAAGAGCTGACCTTGGTCACCTTCGCCACAATTTTATTCAATAACCAAAATACTATCAAACGTAAGATATTGAAGAGCAATGCCATTGGAATAACACAAAAAAAGGTATTCGTGATAATTTTTTATACCCTACACCATTTGTGATATAAACTTTTATTAAGGTGTGTATATCTATACAACATTCAGGAGTCGAGCGAGAGCCATCTTGGCCAACCTCGTTTGTACGTCTTACTTACAAGTTGAAAATGTTTAAAAAGTTGCTCTACGAGTACCTGGAGGATCTCTGTACGTATACATATACTACCCCATGAGTGGTGTAAGATATAACAGTATATTAATTTTGAAAGATATTAAAGTATGATAGCATCGGAGCCACACCCGCGAAATATCTTTGATTTGAGGGGCTACATGACCTAATGCAAATTTGCTCGTAAACACAAAGAAAAAGAAAAGAAAAGAAAAGAGAATTCCATCTACAAATCTAAAACAAGAGAAACCCTGCGGGTATTTTAGAAAATATTGATTATTTTGCGATTAACAACCATTTAAACCAAGGAGAAAATTTCGACTTTAACCAAAAAGGTGATATTTAGTTAAAAAAGTAATATTTAATAAGGAATTGTATTATAAATAATATAAAATAAATATGCTTGGAGCGATCGATTTGGAAACTCGTGCTTCGAGAAAAACGCGTATTAGTTCAGACAAGTTATTTTCGATTTCAAACAATACTAATAAATAATGTTAAGATTGACTAACCGAAAATACTCTTCGAATTTCTCTACAAAATATTATTTTTTTTATCCGCCTGAAGCAATTCAATGGTCGTGGGTTCAGATCTCAAGTGCGGTAGAGTTTTTAATAAAAATAATAATAATAATAATAATAAAATAAAGCCGAAAGCCTTAGATGCTAGTGCTTTAAGACTTTAGTCTTAGAATTTATTCTCTGGCTAAATTTACAACCATAATAATAATAATAATTATTTAAAGGATACAATGAAAAACTCACCCGAAAAGAATGCGCATCCTTTGCCATCCTACGCCTCTGAAAGAACGCATGTAAAGTTTTCGAATGTTTCTGGGATTGCAAGTGCTTTGTTTTTGATTTTACGTGTAATCCCAGGACCGTAAAAACTCCCTGATCTGTTCAATTCAATTCTTCCGCATTCTTTTTTCTCCAAGATTTTTCACTAGAAGATGCTTTTGTCTTTGGTTTTATGTAGCAATTACACGTTTTACATTTTACATGGTGAGGAATTACAGAGAAAGCGGAAAATAAGCCATGTTTCATTGCTCGTATTCATAATAGACATCAAAGTCTTCATCGCACACTTTTCCTTCACTTTGAATCGAGCTTAGCCTACGCTACGCTACGCGGGAAAATGCTTTTAAATGAACATAAAACAATTTTAAGACATCAAGAAATCAGCAAATAAAAGAGTAGAGAGCAGCGTCTGAGCAGGCAATCAGTTAAGCCTTGCTTGGGGAACAAATTTCAAACATCTGTTCAAAACATCTGCTAAGTTGAAAAAAAAATTGTAAAAGATTGGAAAAATTTATTTTAATTTTATAATCTTTTTTTATCACGGCTCAAAAAAGTAAAGTTAAATTTTTTAAGCTCCCGCTTCATTCATTATGATAAATTAAGGCAGCGACGACGAAGCATGACGTAGTGCAAATTAAAACAACAAAAAATTGATTTATCAAATTATTGCAAAAACTATTTATAAACAAATACAAATGAGAATTATTTTATAGATATTGAGACGGACAGGTGAACATTAATCACGTTTGGAGCTCACAATTACACGGCGTACGACAATATTAGATTTTGTCCGAGATCCTTTAATCGAAATTTTGCTATTGCTGTTGGTGGAAAGTGATGTTAACGTTTCGTTTGAAACGTGTGCACAATCTTCCGATGATGATTTATCAAAGGTCGGACTATGTATTGTTGCCGTCTCTGTCGAAAATGTTACATTTTTGGGTGTTTCTTCATAGAATAAATCACGTTTTTCCGTTAATATTGAACGCGACTTTTTTATACATTTCTCTACTTTGTCTGTCTTCTTTAGAGCTTTTTGTGAAGGACGCATTGGAGAGGGCGGTATATCAACTAACTTAAAAAATTTTCCCTTTATTTTGGGAGAAAATTCGTAATTCTCATTATCCTTATATATATTAAAAGATCGAACAGGGCTTCCTTGAACTCTCTGTTCAACTTTGAATTCATAGTTCGCCTTTGTTAAGGATTCATTGCATCGCGATTCCTTTTCAGGCTTTTGTTCATCATCATAATCTTCCTTTATTGCAGATTCATTGCTTTGCGATTTGTTTTCAGGCTTTTGTTGACCGGAAGCAGATGATTCACTTTTCAGGGAGAGGTTAGTAGCTTCCTGTATGAGATTTAGTTTGGCAATTTCTTTTGATATTTTGGGAGATATTTCCGATTTCTCACAATCGGACAAGCCTACGTTGGAACTACCACTTAGTGGCTGATCATTTTTGATTCCAGAGTAAGAACTATTTGTTAATTCGTTGCGTTCCGATTCCTCTTCAAGTTTTTGTTCAATTTTTACGATTTCACTGCATTGATCCTTTCCCATTAAATCTTCTTTTTCCTTTCTGCTATTACGGTTGTATTTAACAGATCGTTTTTCGGTCTATTTATTATACGTGGTCTCGCTTCGTCTTGCTGTTTATGGGTTATATGAAAATCCATAGCTTGCATTGGTTCAAATGAAATCTTATGTTCATTTAATAAATTTTCGCGATTTAAAAGAACGCAACGTGATTTTAAGGATTCAAATCTCCAACTACATTTTGAAATATATTTGTTTATTATATAAAACTTCGAAAAGCATTTCAAATACTTGCCGAGCCATATCTTGAAGGGCGTTACGTAGTTGTTCCTCCAAACTGGCCGTTTGTAAACGCTCGCTGTGCAGCTGTTGCCTAAGCGTATCAGTTTCTTTTCTGGAATATAATGAAATAATAAAAAAAATAACTGTTTGATGTGAAACATTGACTTCCTCTAGCTTATTAAATTTCTACATATCGTAAATATAGCATATATCAGTTTGGCAAAATTCATTGAACTTAGAAAGCCAGTGAGACTCAGACGATGGCATTCGAATTGACTGGTGGGGGGAAGAAAATTAACTAAACCTACCGGTGCGGCTGTATATTCGATCATACAAAAATGTCTCGCTTTCCAACCCAACTTCTTAACTACTAAAGATGTTTCTACTTTATGAGAAAGATATTTAAAAAAAAAATAAAAAAAAAGGTAAGGCTTCGCTTGCTTTCAGCAACTGCGGTTAGCATACTGGAACTTCCTATCTAGAACAAAAAGTAGCCACTATTGCTGCCTTACAAGTTGTTTTATTACAATAATTGAACATGTAATAATATTCACAAGCACGTTATTGGGTGATGAGCACACACAAGCGTCAACATATTTCCAATCTTCATTTTTTTCCCAGCCATCTTAAGTTTAAAATCTGATTGAAGTTCCAGGCAAAACTAGGAGGTTGATATTGCGATTTCAACACACATCTAAGATGTCTAGGATACCTTCCTGATTATTTCAAAATCTAACAGAAATTAGAATGCAATCATCAATAACATTATGGGATTGGTATAAAACTTTCAGGTACAACTAAAGTCGTTGCAAAACATTAATACGTCCTCAGCGTTTGCTCATGGTAAAATTTGATATATTTGTTATTATTGACCCTACTCTTTTTAACACCTGTTGAAAAGGAATAATTTGCAATCACCTTATATTTTTATGCCGCCACTTTTCCAATTTCAATTTGTTAATAACTTACTTGCAAAAATTAAGCATTGAATCCAGCCAGAGTACTCCTCTTTCAGAAGACAATTCCTTAAGGTGTTCCTGGGTCCAATTTAATTTGCGCTCCAAAGCCTCGTTCTCACTTAGTAGCCGTTGAATACGTTGGTTTAGTTTTTCTAGAAAAGTTTTTCATCTGAAGTATAAATATGTGTCTTGCAATGAAATGCGTCTTTTTACCCTGATAAGTCCGATCTGCATAACAAAATATTGAACTGCATGCCTCCAACTCAGTTCGCATAGAAGTATTTTCACGTTTTAAACGACGTATCTCATATTCGCTTTCGCTGTAGATCTTTTTCATTTCCAGATAACTTTTCTTTTGAGCGTTTAGCAGTTTTTTCATGGCTTGGCGCTGATCATCAACTTCAGCAAACAAGGAGTTGCCTTTGCGATCTTAAATTTAAAGTGAAATTAAATTTAAATAAATGCCATAAGTGTATAAGTTACCATCGCTTTCCGGCATATTTGTCATCATCGCTAGACTGGCGTTGGCTTCTATTAGTTGTTCTTGGGTGCTTTCGAGCATTGACACTTTTTCTTCTAAATCTGCCTGTTTCGATTTTAAATTTTCCTCTAAACACTTGACTTGATCTCGCAGTATTTCAATGTTCTTCTCATATTCGGCTATTGTCAATGTGTAGCGCACAAAACTTTGTTGAGATTCCTCCATTTTTCGCAACAATTCAAAATTTTCATTTTCTAACATTTGCACGCGTTCAAAATCCTCATCGGGTAGTTTGCCCTCCTGAGGCGATGCAACAACAGGAGGATACGTTTTGTTTTTGACAGTTTCTTCCGCTACTTTCGAAAGTTGAATATTTTCATCAACCACAACATCAAAGTCTTGTTTCAGCTTCCGATTAGCATTTTCCAGCCTTTCTATTTCCTGTCGCAGTTGCTGTAAATCATTTGTATTACGATTGTTTTCATAGCTGGTCAATTGCTCCAATTCTTGCGAAAGGAAGGCTTCCGCAGCTGTGGCTCTATGGAGTGCTCTTTTCAGTTCATAAATGCGTTGAGTATCAGCTTCATTAACTTTGACCATTTCTTGATATCGATCATTAAGTTTGCAATACTTGTCCAGCAAATCTTCGGGCGATAAATTGTAAACACTCGAATAATCATCCATTTTTACGCGAAACAACTGATAATAGGAAATACTCTTTAAAATTTATAAAAGACAGCGCCTTTTAATCAAACTAATTCTTCTTCTTCTTATAAAATATAAAAGTTATTATATTTAGCATCTTCTATATATATTAAAAATTTATGATGCAAAATGTCGTAACGAGTTAGGTTAACCCTACACAGAATCTTTGTTCGTTTATCAAGCTTTGAAATTTATGCTAACCTATGAGGTTTGTTGCTTTCATACATTTTTATATGAATTTTCTTGTTTTTATTTTTCCTATGCTGTTTATTTATATTTGTTTGGATTTTCCTTTTACTTTTAGCACGACTTTAGAACAGAAGTACTTGCAATATTAATCGTATATTGAAATAAATGAAAAGGTTACAAAACTAATTAAATTTTCTTATTTCAAACGGATAGTCGCTTTGCAATTGCTTCATACGATTTTTTACTTTTTGTTAATAAATTTTTCATTTATTACTTTTCCATTCGCATAACCATTTTGAAAGGATTTATTTTTTGGAGGAGTATTTTTTTTAGAATAATGTATAATAAATTTCTTTTATGAAATGAAATTTCATTACTGTAGCTACCCTTTCTTATTTCTCTCAATATGCTCGACTTATATTTCAAAGCAAATGAGTGGTTGCTATGAAATGAAATCAAAAAATATTTGGTAATTCGACCGTTGTCAACTTTTCTGTGCTCGCCAACACTCATTCAAAATTAACATAATGTGTACGTGTGGGCTTTTACATATTTTATTTCTCTGTGCGGATGTTGCCGCTTCTATTCGCCCTTCCACACTTCGCAGATTGTCTGCCTGTGGTCTTTATGATCTCAGCGTTTTAGACAGTTTACATCCAATCAATTTAGTAGTTTACACTGGTGTCTTCTCTTTTGTCAAAGCTGGTCATCAAGAAATATAAATATTTACAGCCAAAATACGAATGTACCCTTCCAGACACTCTTTCGGTTCCGCAATTTTTATCTATTTCATAAGACCCTTCCATACACACGTACTACATCAATTTTCCCACTACGAAATTCACTCTACGCTGTATCATCTTGCAATCCTTTGGAGAAAAAGATAATCCAAAAATATTTCTTTCAAAAGTCGAGATATACAATAGAACCAAATAATTAATTTGAAACTCGAGAAAAATAATATTGGTGTTATGTGGCGGACGTCATAGCACATATAACATTTATGTATATTCAAGTCATATATGAACTTCATAAAGGTTCAAAAAGAGAACTTAGTCCTCACATAGAACCTTTTTTGTAGAACACTGCGAATTTTCGGTTATTGATTTGCTGATTTGCAGAAGAAGAAGAAGACGAGTTTGATTTAATCAATGTTTATTGGTTAAACAAGGAGTGATAATGTTATACACGCTTGCAAGTAAGTTTGTAAATTTATTAAATTAAACATGCATTTTCACTTATTTTTTAAGTAGTGTGGCATCAACTTTTCCAACGATTGCCATAGTCAATTACGTGTGGTTTTAAAACATCCAAGTTGTGGTAATTGCTAATTGCAATTTGAAGATGAGGGGGAGTGTTAAGAGCATAACTACCGGTATTTTATTTTTTCGTTTCATTTGCAAATTTAAAAAAGAAGGTTATTCTAGAAAGTGGTCAATTAAATGCAGACATCAGCCATGGCAGCCGCTCGACTAATAAATGAGGGTGCTATCGAATTCTAGTAAGCACATCGCTAAATATGAATAAGGTAAGTAACTCAATGTAAGTATAATCAGAAGAATAAATAAAATATAAGGTGCTCGTGTTGCGAGTGGAAAAAAAAACATGTTCCGAGAGTTTACTTGCGGCTGTTGGTGTAATAATCTCGATATATCCGTATGGGATGATAAAGTTATCATGGATTAAACCACGTTTGACGTGCGCTCTGGCTTATTTGTAAACTGAAATAAAATAAAAACAAATAAAAAAATATTTGGCAACAATTTTGAAGAAAACACAATGCGTTTTTTAAAATATAGAAAAACTATTAGAAAAATTAAAAAATTATAAGATTTAAAAATGAGTTGTTCGTAAGATTATCACTGGTAACAAAATTCACAATTATATTTCCTTACGTTTACATTTCAGATATTGTAATGGTGGTTTGATGGTGTTACATCCGTTTGCTAAAGGTTCATGCCTCCAGTCGAAGTAGTCACTATGCATAGTAGGCAGGGCGTGGCTATGCATTATTAACAAAATAATTCTAGGAAATAATTGACCAAATGCAGCTTTCGGCGTTCTTTGCGTTGCATCGTTGGAGTCAGACGGAAAATCTTTTCAATTTCCCGCTAATTTTTTTTCCTGTAATTTGCAACGAATTTTGGTGTCCTTATGTTTTTTTAACTTGGTAGCTTGGATAAATGATATTGCTGCTGAAATAAAATGCTGTACTTGACGATGTCTTGTCGCGTTTTTCCGAAACTCACCTGAGTGTCTCTTGTACAAGATATGCGAATCGTCAACCACGTTTTCAACTTTTTCGTATTTCCCTATGTACTTTTGAAAGCATTTATTTCTAATTCATTAAATTTAATTTGATACGCGAGTATTACTATTAATCTCCTATGAGATATGGTATCGTCATCATGAACACTTAAGCCCTCTGTTACGCTTTTTAAAGTTGCTTCAACATCATTAAAGTGTTCCCTGGCTTTTTAATTTTTTATTTATTATTATTTATTATTCATTTCGTAAAACTTCTTTGTGCACTTGTAAAAGGCTTTGGTTTTTTGCTAAAATCCGTTAGGTGGTTTTTCCTTTACATGGTCTTTAAAAATATGGCTTTTTGTAAAAAGCGATACCGAATCGAGCGGTATAACAGATGGGTTCATCTTAAGTCTTCGGGATGTTATGTAGATCTCCACAAACTTAATACACCCTGTTCCCCAAATGACGTAGGCTGTAATAATTAATTTACATAAGAATATTATTTTGAATTTATTGGGCTCGTTGGAGAGGATGGGAAATCTGGTATGAAAAAAATTCTCTACTGGCAGTAAGGCAGTTAGATATTTTTGAAAAGCACCCAAAAAATGGCTCTTCGCAAGTAAATTTAGATCTTTCGTAAAGGAGAAAATAAGAACTCTTCCAAGGAAAGTGCGTGGAGTTACAAGTATTAAAATTATAGTCGAGTGTCCGATTTTTTGCTAAAATGTCAGAGCATTCCTTCTCCCATTTTTTTCCCCGTATGGATAGTTCCTTCCTAGCATCTAGCGCAAGGGTAAATTGCTGATTGCAGATTGCTCCTTTTTCTTATATTTTCTCTTGTATTAATAATATAGTATTCACCTCATCCCAGTTGAAAAATTTGGTCTATTATGCTATAGAATTCGTTGCGTATATCGATTAAGATATGAACTCCTCGCTACCCTTAGAATATGTATTTAATCAAGTTTCGGATATCGCAACTAATTTTAAAATAAATTGACTTTAATTTTTTGCACCTCACTAACACTTCTAGTCCACTAGACACTAACAGTCCAATTTATTTTTGCAATGTGCTTTGTACACGATGCATGAAAGGCTTTGTATGCATGTTGACGAATCAAAAGACACCTGAAGGCTATTCTCGTATACACATAGGTGAGCGAAAAAGAGACGACTATATGCTAAACTAACTTAACGCTAGTTCAAAACTGAACGCTAACATTGTGTTTGCATGGGCAAACACAACCAATGATTCATATAGAGAACTATGTCACATAAAAATGTTTTTTTACATCATGCTTTTGGTAAATTAAACATGTAAGAAAGTTCTATTCGGCAACGTCCGATTCTCGCGTATCCATCACTAGGCTGGTCGCATTCCACTCTCCATGTCCTTTTATTTGATGCCCATATCGCTGGTATTGTTAGAAAAAATTAATCGCAATGTCTATCATAGTCATTTTAGAATGAATCCATATTTAGGTATATAATATATCTTGATTTGTACGAAATACATTCTGTTCTGGTTGTTATTGTGTTATGATAAATAAGCAAAAAACCTCAAAAAAGTGAAAAATACAGAATGTAATCACTTGTAACTTTGTGTGGGTATGGCGGATGTCTTCCATTTTTGCACGTAAAGAGTAGAGTGCTTCATAAATTAAATGCGGAAAATTTGTGCCTCGGAACTTTAATAATTTCTGAGTAGCGAGCAAAAACCCGCACATTTTTATTAAGAAAACTGGAGTTGTATTCATTTTAGGCGCTACTGCGGACTTCTGCTCTGACCAATGTGGCTCGTTTTCAATACTAACATGCGTGCAAAATCTTCCAAAGTTTCTACCTAATTTGAAGTTAATATCTTCATTTTTGCGACCGGGAGAGTGCCAATAACAAACACCGCAGAGACACACTAACGGACAGACATGGGTTAATCAATTCAGAATTTCCCGCTGATCAAGAGTATATATTTTGTAGGCTCTCTGATGCTTCTTTTTGGATGTTACATGCATTATGAAAAAAAACCAAATGAGCATACCCCCATCTCATAGTGGTGGATATAAAAAAGAACAACTGCATCGCCCGTGCCGAAGTATCAAGCCGCAGATTTTGCTAGTAGAGCAAATAGCGACACAGGCGAAGTTAATGGCCCTTATATGACAATAGAGACCACTTAACACTAAATTCTCAAGCTAAAAGAGACCGCTTTAACACGCTAGGTATAGTATATATGTAGAGGACCGAAAGAACCCAAAAATTGTAGAAAACGATAATAATACGAATCGCATGTAAGAAAATAGCTATAGATAAGAGAGAAAAGTCTAAACACAAACCTTACTCTAGTTATGGAAAAATTTACACGTTTAGAAAAGGCGAACAACAACACATTAGGCGAAGGAAATGTTGTCGATCAAATGCAAGAGTTCGAAACACTAAAGAAACAACATTTAAAATAATCGAATTTCTTACAAATAGTTTTCGTTCGATTATGAGAAAGTTTAGATGTGACTAGAAAGAAAAGGATTTTGGAATAACATTCAAATATAAAAAACCATTGGAATAGAGAAACCGGGACTCAATCATATACGAAACTCTACAGACTTGTTAGACATAAGCAGGCGACCATATTTGTTTATGAGCCCCTTAACAATGTAGACGCGGTTCGAATATAAAACGTAAACCCAAGTGTGAAGGAAGAAGGTGGTCCCAAAGTAACTTGGGAAATAGAAATCGTATAAGGTGTGTGTACTTATCGAAGATAATTTTTGGATTCAGTGCGGGTGGAGCTACGACACACGGTAACATTAGCTTTTTTAGCGTTGTTTTCTACAAATAGTTTCGTTCCATGTAAACCTTCAAAGTGCTTCAAAGCGCGGTTTCAATAAAGAATAACAGAAAACAAAGCTCGGTCACGTATTTGTACTTGGTCAGATTGTGTGTTTTTGTAAAATCGATGATATCGTTTCTCTTTTGTGCGTTCACGTGTTCAATGCGTGTACAGCGCAGCTTCATATTGATTTCCAAGTCACTTTGGCCACTTGCTTCTCTTTAAAAACACTTAAAAGGCGTAAAAAGGTGAAGAGGATAAGTGTGATTAGTACCGCTTTTATTAATCCGGAAGGAGTGAGCTGACTATCACTCGTGGAATATTCGTAGCCACCATGTATTTGATGGGCATAGTAAGGTACTATTTGGATTTTGCATTTTTTTCCGTCCATATACTAGCAATATTTCTGTATCCACGACTGTTTCTCCATTCCTGCCACGCACCGCTTCAGCAGCCAATTTCGAACTAAGGTCAGTGGTGTGTTAGTAAGTTATGGGTAGTGTTTTGAGAGTAGCAGCTTAGGACTCCGAGTTATAAATTGTTTTATACGAAAATTTGCCTTTCAATCAAATGAAGCCGGGGTAGCCCCAACGATTATTCAAGGCGTTATTACTTTTGTGGTTTATATTCCTTATTTCAATAAAAATCCTAATATCTTGACGTTTATTAACTAACTTATGTTACTTAAGAAACTAGCGGCTAAATATTAAAATACCTATACTTAAGGGGGAGGGGATCGACGGTCTTCTCTCATTGCGGCACTTATAGCGTGAAATCCCAACGGTTGAAAACGGATCTTTCTATTGCGGACGGCAGCTCAGTCAAGAAGGAAAACGATGTGCAATCTTCTTCTTCACTGTGCCTCTGTTCGAAAACGAATTGGCGTTGCCAATCGGCTAGTTGATCACATTCGAAGTATGTCCACTAAGTTATATTTCCATTATATTCCGTTCTTATTTATACAGTTCTTACTTATCACTCCAGCCCTATAATACTCGCATGGGAATCGTTATTCTCCAGCTTGCTATAAGCGAAAATAAGTGGAAAGCTAATCCTACCTTAAATACATGAGAATAGCTTATAAGATCGTGTAGCACCAAAACAAGCTGCGTGACTTTTGTCCTTACAAGGGATCTACGGAAAAGTGTCGCAAATGCGTGAGATGACGAAAAGTGTAACCCGTTTCTGCATCGGTTATCTTCGGCAACTACCTTTCAAAGCAAGCGTAGCCAAATTAGGCAGACTTTGAACAAACGTACAGAATATATCTCCGGTCGGAGAGAATCGAAATAATTTTCATTCAGTTAACATTTTATTGTTTTTTGTGGCTATAATATGAAGGAGATCTTGAATTGTTGCTCCACAAGGAATGGACAGACACAAAATACGCAAATTAAAGTCTAATTGTTCGACATTGTTTTCACGTTCAAGCCGCGTACCTAGACATTCTAAAGAGGCAGACCAATTTCATATAATTAATTCCAATAAATTTCCACTATTAGTGGTAGGAGTAGGAGTAGCAAATGCTGATCGTATTGTTTTAAGAGCATTTTCCTTGAAAAGGTTTTCTAAGATAACTCTCACGAGTTTCGTATCACAATCGCCTGCTAAAGGTTTCTTGAAGCTGAGCTCGTAAATTCAAATCTACCACTGGTCAACAACACATCAGTTCCAGGTTGCGCATTGAAGATGCATGCGTTTCTAACACATTCAGGCTGTCAACAGAGGATGAGCTAGTTCTTGTGTTTAATTTTACCAAGCATTTGGGTTGAACTCGGAACGATTAGCATAACAATTCGTCGTCACGACACTTAGGCATCAACAATGATTTAAGATTTGAAAACATGTTCAAGTCCATCTGTGCGCCTTTCTTGTTGCCTACATCCGACAAATCCAATTCCTTTAGCGTCGGCAAAAGATTGTCTGACACGGAGAGAGTTGAGGTTTGATATGGTTTTAGTCCATATCGTAAATATTTGAAAATTTTCAATAAAAATGTATGCGCTTCATAAACTTGCAGGTAAGCTTCATGACGCTCCTTCATAAACTTGCAAGTAAGCTTCAAGTTCGCTTGCGTAATGACTACCTTCGATTTACGACTTAGTTCAGATGCGCGTGCTATATGACACCAGTCTTTGCAGACTAAACTTGCTTGGAAAACTTTTTATCTATACTTCTCTAGGTAATGTAATTGCTGTGGCATTGTCGTTAACTCGTGTATTCGGTAAAATATCTATTAGGCCCTGAAATGATCAATAAAATACTCTTTTTTAATATACATTTGGCTTGGAAAGAAGTATAGTTTTCTCAGATATGCTTTATGGTCAACAGTTTTCTCAAGTCTGAACAAAGATTTGTTTTCTTATAAAACACTTTATATAAAATTATTAGTAGAGGTTACACACACACACACACAAACACTATATGTCACATTCGCATGCATCATTTCCTATATATTTTATTTATTACTCGATCGATAACCACGTTTATTCTTGTACGCAAGAGCTTCAGTAACAAACCAAACAGTTTTCTTGCAAATATTTTTCATTTCAATATAACTTTCAGTTTCCATTTATAACTTCTCCACAACTTTGTTAGATAATGTACATCTATTGTACAACTGCGTTATTTATTCATATTGGTGGCACTAACAACATATTTGCCGCCATCTTAATTTATATGATATGATATTCGCCATTGCTTTTTTAGACTCTGCGTTTTTTTTTTGTATAAAACAAAGTATGAATGCATGCATATAGAATAGAGAATGAGTAATAGATGCTCAAATATATCATTAGTGCTCTTGCACGCAAGTCGGTGTAGAAAATCGAAAAAATCGATCAAAGAACACGGCCGTACTACAAAATAATCTGAGATCACCCATGTTTTCAAAAATAAAAACAATGGTTTCCCACTTATTACTCATAAGTATTACTCATTCCTCACATGAAGATATATTATGCGTCCAAGAATGCGTTAATTCTAAAATACACATTTGAGAGAACGTGAGGTCATATCAATTAATTAACGTCATTACCATTGTTATTGATTAGCGGATACACAAAAAGTTCTCAAGAATCTCCTAAGCTCAAATGGTGGAACATATGTGTATTTCGTTGTCTGCGCTTAAACATAAATGTCGAACAAATTATTAGCTCTCTCTCTCTCTCGTACCGTTTGCTTATGTTTAGGCGCATGAGGTATGACATGATAATTTCCACACGTGAACGCTGCTACTGAAATGTTCCAAAGGGACCATCTTGTTCCATCTTGTATATATAATTTTTTTGTATCTTATTATATATACGGTGTTGTATGGCTTTGTATCTTAAAATATGTACGCTTTTCGTTAAAAGTTACCGAGGGTTTGTGTCTTCGCGAAGTGCAACAACGGAATGAAGGAAAAGTGAAAATACAATCTAAGCAAAGATTCTTGCATTTACTATTATGAAGCGCAAGAGAATTGGTACAAATTTCCAATTTAAATTTTTCATCTGTTTTTTTTTCTTTTTGTATCAGCACGAAGAACAAAAATGAATTAGTTTCCATTTCATTTCACCTCTCGCGTCATCGTTTCTGCACTAATTGTTTCGTTTATAATGATTGTCACAGCTAAGAATTATTCTCATATTACCTTAGTTACGACATTGAAAACAAACAAAACTTTCTCTCATTTATTATGAAATAAGGAAATGAAAAGGGTTATAATTGTTATCTCTTTTAATTAACTTTTTTTAAACTTCGCTATTGTTTGTAGTTAATTTTTTGCAACATTCCGGAGATATAGCTCTGCGTTGCTTCGATCGCTCTAAGCAGATCAAAAACCGGGTGATTATTTTGTCTTGTGCCGAATAAAAGAAATCTGAAATATTTAAGAAAAATGGACGAATTGCCCGCTACCGCTGAAGCTCATAATTTACCCGTTAACAGCTTTCAGGCGGATGATTTATTGGAAAAACTTAAATTACTAAACTATGAGAAGAATTTATTGAGTGAACTTAAAATGAAGCCAATATCAAGATTTTATTTTCTAAAATCAACAAATCCTGGAGAGCAATTTTATATGTTTACATTAATTGCTTGGTGGCTTTTAGAAAAGTTGGGTAAACATACAATGGCGAAACCGCAAGAATCTGATGATCCCAATGATGTCATAGCTAAAATTGTGCTTTTGCTGCAAGAAATGGTAAATGAAAAATTTTAAAAACTTAGTAAAACATTTTTAAATATTCTCTATTGCTGCAGGATGTCCCAGTGGATTTCACTCCTAATAGATTGATACGAGGTGCCGGGGCTAGTTGCATTTTTGTTTTGGACACTTTAGCTACGCAAGCCCTAAAAGTCATAAAATTCTCCTGCCAAAAGCCCCACATAACCCAGGAGGAAGATGTTATTAACGATTATATGGAGGATAACGCAGAGATTATTTTGGAGAAGATTGAGGACGAACAAAATGGGATTATGAGTGACGATAGCGGTGAATTCGATGTAAATGGTTACAATTTTAGGCAATGGCAAAACCAAACAATTCGTACCACTGATAAAAATCTGAACAGTCTGGAGATATCTGACAAGCTTACCGATCAGCAATTTTGGCGTTTAGAATTTGAGCAGGTTTTGCCGCAACTCAAAGTCTTTGTAAAAAGCGATATCAGAGATTGGCGAGCACATCTCGCTCAAATGGAATCCTTCAAAAAGAATATAGATGAGGTAACAAGAAGCAATTGCAATGAAAGAAAAAAACGTGATTTCTCATTTTAATAGATTACGGAAGATACGCAATTGGAATTGAAGAAGCTATACAATGAGTTCACTTACATCTTAGAAAAGGTCGAGTCGAGAGAGAAACATTTAAATAACGAATTACAACAACTTATCCAACAATACAAAGAGATCTCCATTGAATTGTCTCACGTACAGCACGGCCATACTCAGATGTTGGCACAAACTGAACATTCCGTAGAGCAATTGAAAGCCGTAATAGCCGAGAATGATAATAAGAAAACTGAAATGGAAAGACGGGGACAAATGATGTCGGATAGCAGTGAGTTGAGCGATTGATTGTTTATGATACATGAAGCTTTTCTTTATCTTCCTAGTTTATGTGTAACTGTTGCAGGTTTCGTGATACAGATTAAGAAAGCTGTAGCTAAACTGAAAGATGATGTAGCTCATCTGAATTTGGAAGTTGCGTTACTCGTTAGCGGTATCGATCGTGAGATAGTGCGAAAAATCACGAATACCATGGAAACGAGCAGAGATTATTAACTTAAAAGTCAATCTGAAGATGTCTTACTTATTATCATTTGATTTTAATATACATTCAATGCTACATACTTCTGCATGTTATGTCTATCGGTGGACCATAATGACACTCAGCAATTTAACGAATAACTTGAAAGAAATCAGGTTTGTTTGTCCGTAAGCGTAAACATATTTATTTATCTGACTTTTTCTTTTTTTTTTTCTACATCTCTTATCATATACAATTAAATAAGTCGTTCGTTGGTGGTCCGTGGTGTACGTTTCAATAATAAACTAAATAATTTATATACTTTTTAAATTGAGTAGATTGCTGCAATGCCTTTCCGTCTGCAAGAGGCTTCATTTGACTGAGCACTTTGTCAAGAGGCAAAGGACATTATTTTTTTTCTTTCTTTACTCTCGCTTATCTACCACAATCGTTGCGCGATATTGTGTGTTGATGTCTTTCATTAAAAGAGACTCTGAATAAGGCATCGATCGGCTTTTGTATTTGTTTTTGTATTTCCTTAGCGGCTTATAATTGGTCGTATAATTTTCTTTCGTCTTGATTAAACCGCATTGAAATTTGTTTGTTTACAACAAATAATAATAACTCCATTAGAGAAGAAGCACTCGCCACTCGACGGCCCATGTCAATGAAAGCGGAATGATTGTGCTGGTGGTAATGATACCATTACTTATGCTTATGTGTACAAAGAAGAAGTTCCCATCATTATACGTTTGTACCACAATCGTGCATGTGTGTGGCGTTTTAATTAAGAGAATCATAAAATTGTATGCATTATCTTTACGAACAAAGACATATGTAAACGATCAACTTTTTAATGTTTTGCATATGTTTTAATAAAAAAAATAAAAATATAAATAAGAAATGCTCTACTTTAGCCATTAGACAAACATAATTTTTTACACCTTTTTTATAAGATATCTGCACATTTTTACGTTCAGTGGAAAATTGTCAAAAGTTAATATAAAAGCATATGACACAGTTCTTTTTATGTCTGTCACAAAAAATGCTGCACATTCCAGAAATGATTTAAACATAATCTCCTATAGAACACTCTCTTCGGTAATAGCCAACTAACTAATTAGTTTAGAAGCTTGAATAGTGCAAATAAAGGACATTTTTTCTATATTTTAGAACCACTTTATTAAGCCAAACATGTGCCATTTTGTTTGATAGTTTTTCCCCATTTTTCTGATACTTTTTCATGTCAGAGATTCCTGGACAAAAAAAAAAAGAATAAATTATTTTTGTACAGACCTCATGTACATGGGATCGTAATAATTGATAATTGGACGGGGCAAGCTCAAGATTACCTGGTGCATGGATGTATGAAACCCTCTCGCTTTACTTAATCTACGTACGATCTGGTATTCTCGCGAAACAAGGCGATGCATTTCCTATTCGTCATTTCCGAATGTTTTATGTACTTTTTTCCTATTATTGTTGCCAACCATTCAGGGGACATCCTACTCGTGTAGCGCGGTGACAATTAAAAATAAGTGAGGAAAGAAAAGGGGATAAGCAGGTGGTGGCTGTAATTACGCGATTTAATCGCCGACTGTACAGAATGGAATCAAGCATTTGGCGAAGCTGAACCAGTTCACGATACGCGGTTGCCTTCCGATCATATCAAATATATGACATTTCTTAATATGTGGTCAATACGGACTTTGCCACTTCGTGTGAAATGTCGTCCATATTGGACCGGTTTCTTTTGTGCACGTAATTGTCGTATAAGTCCTATTTTCACCTCCGTATTTCTTCTATTTTCTAAAAATTGTTTGCCTGGGTCTGTGGATATGGCCAAAGTAACGCCAACGCATATTTTAACTCTGGGTTGTCAAGCAGTTTTCGAAGCCCACGTAACATTCACCACAAATGTGTTGATCGTGAGATCATCAGCCGTTACGTTTGCTTCCGCATCTTCCGTTTAAGCAATAGGTGCGAAGTATATAGGTTTTTCTTGTTCGATGCCCACTCCTCTATGTGGAAATTCGATCCATTAAATTTCTAACTATCAATTTCTGTGATACTAAAACCCCAAACTTCATTTTATATCCACCCGTATGCAAATGGTTTCTTAGTCAATGTTTAGTTGCGTAGCGTTTTTGCATACGAATTTCATCGATTTTATCCATGGTTGGTCGAGCAAAACGCGGCCCCTCTTTAATATCGAAAAATGCAGACGTTAAACAGTCGACACAACGGCATTCTTTATAAGTCTTCGAAGGGTTATTGCTTTAGTCGACTTGATATTGCGAATTATAGCGACATTTTTTTTGATTCGGTTGGTTGCCCCATCTACAAAGACGACATTATTTTGTTTTTTTAAGTATCCGCGGGCACTTACTTTTCATAGTTAATATTTTTTATAGTATGAGACAAACCCACCTTTTATTTATCACTTTGTGAAGCAATTTAAGCTTGTCTGTCCGTCTAACCTCCTTGTTTATTTGTGTTCAACCTACAGGAAGCAATTTTTGAGATATTTCGATGAAATATGGTGGTACACCGATTCGGATCGGATCGCCTTTTTTCTGTTTTCCATATAAGGCCTTATTTTGAAAAACTGGTGTGGCTGTTTTTACTTATTTTATATAATTTAGCCTTTCGTTCTTTTTGAACTTTCATGTGTTTTGGTGTATGTAATTGTACCTATAAACTAATACAGCTACATTTTCACTTTAATTCGACGGCAATGAAAAGAAAGAAGGGATTTGAAATCCAACATTCCCAGCCTCGCCTATTCCTGCTTTTCAAGGACACGAGTTTTGTGTACGAAAAGTTACTATAATATATGGTTTGTGGCAATAACGTGCGGCTGGTTGGCGTGTTCTGTCTGAGAATAGATAAAGCTGTAAACAAGTATTATAAATATTGCATTAGGTAAAGAAAGAAACTCGAGCTAGCGTTGATTTTATAACAGATAATTGTGATGTGAAATCTCCTTATCTGTCGATATTCAAATAGCGGTTAATGGACACAAAAGGACATTTACGATGTACTCAGATGATAGCCGTAATTATTTGTGTTCTAAACAATTTCGTGTCTTACTCACTCACTCACTTAGCAGATGATTTGTTTGCTTACAAATTTTACTTTTCCTCATAACCATTGGCACTGAGTTTATTTATTTGTTTACTTAGTTTTGCGGTAATAATATTTTTTCTACGCCAACATGTGAAATCTGTTAAAATCTTTACAGGTTGGTTAGAATCAGATACACGACGCATGTACGCGATGAAATTTACGTTTGTGGTTTTGATTATTTGATCAAGATGTGTAGGTGTGTTTTCAAGCATTATCTTAACCGTTTTGTTATCCTTTGGTTTATGTCTTTATTGTTTTCTTTTATTTTAATATTTGTTAGCGATTTTTCACGAAATACTTTCAAGCCGGTTAAGTTAAATAATATTTTGGGTAAAAAGAAAAAATCTTTTAAGTAATGTTATGTTACACTCGGCACACATACACTTTATTCTGTTATTGTTTGTTTTATCATAAAATTTAATCAATTCTTCGACTGCCTGCCTATTCCACTTTGATGGGCTGATCGCATCTATTGTCGGACGGGATTTATTGGTCCCAACTGCAAACATATCTGCAAGTTTCTCATGCCGACTTTTCGTAATTGTGAAAGCTTTCACAACAGGTAAGGGAAGCAAAAGTCTAAACTTAGTCAGAATTTCGTACGGTTCCTAAATGTAGTCCTATATAACACGTCACACAGGAAGATTGTGGGATAGCATACAAATGTCGAATGGCTATTGACCAATCCATTGAAGGCCATTAGAAATTCAGACTCTTTCCATTGGTTTACAACAACAACGGTACCTTGTAAGCAAATGTCATTTCATTTGAAGATTGGTATTATCTAGAAATCTATATGTCATCTTACGATTATATTGAGTGATGTGTTATCTCATTATCACTCTGATACTTTCACATTCACAATTTGTGTTCTTTTGTATACATTCTTTCATACATGTATAACGTAAATTACGGCCTCGGCATATCTGTAAAAGGATCTCCAATATAATCGCAGTAAACGTTTGCACTGGGTTTCAGACATGCATCTGCATAGTTGATGGCACGTAATGACCATTTTCATATTTGATCAATGGCCATTAAAAGTGAAATGGGGTAATTTTCAGATGATAGAGAGGCAGGCCGGATGGATGGACAACGCTGATCAAAGTACATAAGCATTTCTAAAAGTAACGATAAAAATGTAAACAGAAAGACGACAGACGGAAGTGAAGACGGGCGAATTTCACGAATTGTCGTGAACGTATGTACTTTATGGGACTCATAATGAGCGTTTTTCCAAAACAAAATTTTTGTGCAGTTGAAACGGAAGCTTTGAAGTGAAATCTTCAATAGCATTTAATTTGATATTCGAGTTCACTTTTTCTGAAATATTAATTAAGACGAGACTTAACACTCAAAAAAATGAGCTGAGGATGCTACTGTTATCCATGAAAGGCTTGTTCTTGATTAATGGCCAATTAAATTTATTTATGTTTCGTCGCAACGAAGAAAACTTTGTTAAATATCCCTGAAAATGTTAGAAAAGACACGACATAGGCGCCATGTTCCATGAAAATCACACAAACATGGGAAAGATTGCGGAACGGTTGAAAATTTACCTCATTTCGTTATGTCATCGAGACTCTCCAGTGATGAAAACATTGATAATAATAAAAACAAGGTATGTCGATTAATAGACGTGGGCCGTCGACGGTATTTCACAAAATACATCTTTCTATGACGAGTGGTCTTTAATAGCATTCGCCTTGCGACCGTGACATGTTATCGTAGGAATGTAGCAGTTAAGCCAACAGAGCATGAATGTTAGGGTCTACAACGGATGTGAATGGTTGCGGTAGGTCAGTCCATCTTCTCTTAGGATTATTGTATAGGATTCACAAGTTTCAGTTGTTCACAGGCTTTTCTTCAGTGTACATCAAAGTGTAAAGAGATAGATCTCAACTAAAAGCATTCAACGAACTCTTCTGTTTTCTTCTGTTTTTAACTGGACTCAAGTAGAAAAAATTGCAGGAAATATGGAAATAATTAAGTTGGCTTGGAAGTCAGCTATGAAACAGTTAGAAAATTATTTACAAGATTTCGGGCAGAAATATTTATCTCGAAAACAATGAAATTCGCCTAAGTTCGGCCAGCAAAAAGGTCAGCAAGCCAGGAAATGATCGTTCATTTGGGCTGGGAACTATTGCCGTCGTGAGCTGTTTCTTCCTCAGGATCATTGTTTCAGCTCAATGCGGTGACATTTTAGCAGATCGCCAACTTTGCAATATTGAAGAAGTACGAAAACTGTTCGATGACCTCAGAATCACGAAGTTTCTAAGCATAGGCCAACAAAAAAAGAGATCTTCTGAGGATAACTGATGCAAACAGTTGCAAGTAAATTTGTAGAATGCTTTCGGAAGTTAATTCCTTTTCGTAACTCAAACACAAACAAAGTTTGAATAGGTCGCATGCTTTGACAAAGTTTGCAGGCAATAAACTAGAACGCGAGTAGCAATAATTGAAAAAGCCTTCCAAGTCTATTGCAAGTACAACAATAATATTTTAAAAAACTTACGCAAACAGAGCAAATTTAGGGCAATTGAACGAAGAGAATTATCGAGAAAGCAGTCTTGTTGACCGCGGAAAATATTGAAAGAGAAATAAAGGATAAATAAAGTGATCTTAGTTGGTCAGCCGTTTGCAGATAAGCTAATCCAGTTCTAATATCAATCCATATGAAAATAAAGGATGGGTTTAGGGCTTTAGAGAATTTCTGTAAATATGAGTGCATTTGAAGCTAACATTTCACCAGCATCCTAGAAAAGCAAAAGATTCTTGTATACCATAGGACCTGTTGAAGTTGGAATAGTAATATTTGTCAGTAAAGTTGTTGTATACGGTTACCAGATAAGTGTTGTTTTTTTTTCTTAAATTTGGTTCAAGGCATTTTTATTAAAAAACGATTTCGTATAAATGACCGCCTCTGGATTTCTGTAAGCATTCGATCCTGGAACACCAATTTTTCCACCAAAAAATTTCTCTTATGTCATCAGTAATATAAATAAACTTGGGGAATAAGGTCATTGAGGTCATTGAGAGTCCGTGGTTCATTAGGGTAAGAGAGAGTAAGCTAATTGCTCCAACATAACTCCAAAGTAAAAAGTCCATCAAAGTTATACTGCATGATCTTTATAGCTGGCTCCATTAGCCATTTTTGGAGATTACACGATCATTGAACTCTTCCCTCACGAGATATATTGCATGTTGTGCCGGCTTACTGAGACTACATAACATCCAAGTCGAAATCATTTGATTCGTCCCACAAAAAGTCAGCAATCATATGTCTATAACATTCTCCATTGAGGGTAACTCCAATGCCTTTTGATGTTTAAAAATAACACTTTCACGCCACAAACTACACTCAGAAGTTAATATACGTAAAGGGCTCCTAGGAAGAGCAGTTGTGTTTTCATTCCACCAAAGGGGTACGAAGCCATTTCATCCCACACGTGCACGAAATGTAACTATGGGTTAATTGTGTTCGTAGTTCGTTGTAGTAGTAGTAGTAGGTTGTGTACCACAAATAATGTTAAAATATCAAAAATATAGTTACAAAAAATTGCTTGATCCAGATCTGAATAAGACGCATGATCTCATTCATAATCTCCATTGAATTTTACCAACAACAGCAAAGAACTTCTTGTTCTTATTATTATGATGTTGATTATTGTGTTAATATTATAGGATTGTAGTCCCTCCATAAAATCATTATTCAAATAATTGTTTGTAAGAAATCGGGAGATGATAAAGCTTTCTTTAATTGATTGACATCATAGCAGCAATGATTTTCAGTGGCGCGATGATAATCGTTCGCTACAATTTTCTGTAAACGAAAAAAAAAAGAAAAAAAAAACTGCATTTGCACCCCAAAATATTTTCTTGACGTGGTATGGAGAAAAATATTTTTAGATCTTCCAAAAAATATTATAATAATAATAATTATTGTTATTACAGTTATTGGTCTTGAATGACTGTTTAGTAAGCAACACGTACATTTATGCAAATATGTCCATGTTGTGTCTACGTATGTATGTAGGTATATATGTGTGTACATATATATGTGTGCATTAGTAATAGTGGTGATCATCAACAATTTTCCTGTACATTTTAATGATTGTTGTTGCTGCTGCTGTTGCTGTTGCTGTCCAATTGTATTCAACAGAAGGCGCATAGAAACTGTTGAATGCACTAACTTCACCGAATGAGTGAGTGAGTGAGTGACCGAATGACGTGCACAAACAATCATTCGAACCTGATATAACACTAATGCTGAGAATGTTGTTGCAGGCTATATTAAACACAATTGTCCAAAGGTATTTTACATACATATGTGTATACCTCCAACGCCATCGCCGGCACCGTCACTGCCACCACCACTACTACTGGCAGCATCTCTACTACTACCACTACTACTACCACTACTACCACTACTACTACTACTACTACTACTACAACTACAACTACAACTACTACTACTACTACTACTACTACCGCCAACAGCACCACTAATCTATTTTCAACTCTGCTCGCACAGTTTGGTTAAGCTTTTGCTTTTGGTTCTCTATATAACTCCATTCACTACTGTGCATTTCCCACGGTATGTTATGTTAGGTTGGGATACAAATGTGTTGTTCAATGTATACGCGCGAGCGCGCGCGCGCGCACGACGAACATCTTGCAGTCTCAGTAAAAGATTTCGGTGTGGTATTATTTTGTTATTGTTGTTGATTTACTTATGTAAATGTATTTGTACGTCCATATATATATATATGCATTCATACGTTATTCGGTATTTGCTCTACGTTTGAATTTAATGGTGAGTGGGGGGCGGTGTCGCAAAGAGAACGGCAGCATATTTTAAACATTTTTTTCTGCTTTTTATTTTACTTACTTAGCCGAGTGTCTGTCTGGCTTTTATGTGGTGAGCTATGGTGGAGTTTAATTTTTAATTTTATACCTTTCCTGCTCTTAAAATATGAAAGGGTATGTTAGGTTGATCTTCAAACTAGATCTCAACCATAAAAATTCAATGCATTCTTTTATAAAATCTTTTTCTTTTCTAATCAGATCAACGAACAGATGGCATTTTTGCAAACTGATAATCGAATACAACATTTTCATTGCAAAATGAAATCTTCATTTAATTATAATTACGCTAAACCACTTAGCTTCGAAAATAATAAGCGTACGTTAATCCACAAAATTTTTTGTATTCAAGAGCTCTTGAAGTTCGTCTTAAGCCTTCTAATTAGTTCTCCATTTAGTTGGCTATTGTATTACAATTTTCTGAAGAAGCATGTTTTCAAAGGTGGCCAGATGTATCAATGGAAATACAAATTTTCGGTGTATTGAAAAAACGATCTATTGCTTGAACCAATAGTTAAACAAACTTTGATCTAAAGAGCAAAGAACTTAATAGGAAGTAAAAACTGCAAGCTAAAGTTAAGTCGCACTGCCACTGCCATTTCGGTTACAGTCACATTGCAAAATTGGAATGAAGGTTTGCCGAGGTTCACTTATGCCAAAAAAGCTTGGGTCAGATTCGCAGGAAAGATTTGGTTTAGTACTTTTGTGTAAATATATTTCAGGGCAAAGTAAAAAAACGATATAAACTTCCGCTATTCCCCACTTTCGTACACCATTTCGAGTCTGAAGATTAAATACTTTGCATTATTTTCCTCATAAAATATAAAAATTTTTATTTTGTTGCCGTTACAGGGGTGCTTTTCATGAAAAGTCTTGTTATGTAGGGAACACTCCGAACTATTGGTTTATGAAATGTCAACTGACCGCAATAACTTTGTATATCAAAGCAACATTTTAAACCAATTTTCGACATAAACCGCTAATTATTAAAGTTCGCTGCCATATATACAAAGGCTTATTTCTCATCAGAATTCGGAAAATAGACCTATAAAGACCATAATCGCCAGTGCAAGTTCAAATATTAAGAGAAGCAACATTTTCAATCAATTTTCTTCATAAAATATTAAACATTAATTAAGATAAAGGGTAAACTAGACCCGATCAATATATTTTAACTGTCCCATTACCTCTGTATTTAGATTAAAAAGCAAAGAAAACGGTAGTACTTTTGTTGCTTTTATATCCATCACCGAAGGATCAAGGTTGCCACGTCCAAAAGGACACTTCAGAGACCCCACAGAGTATATATATTCTTAATCAATATCAAATTCTGAGTCGACTTAAACATGTCCGTCTGCCCGTCTGTGTAATGTCTGTTGTAAACATTCTCCTAGCCACAAAAAATGCAGCTGCAGACTTCAAATCTGGCAGAAACATTGGAAGGACACGCGTACAGTGCCACGTAAAATGAGAACACCGCTGTTTTTCAAAATGAATAACAATTTTTTTTTCTTCGATTGCTACTCATAAACTATGCCATGTATGTAAATTTGAGTGAATACTCTAAGGGCAATACTGTAGCACTTTTACAAAAATGGAAAAAATTGGCCACTCTTACCCATTATAATACCCCCATAGTGTATCAAAGTTTAATTTTTGTTTCAAGGTCTTTATAGCAAAAAGAAGCTACGAAAACCCCATAATGTACGAGTTTCGAATTTGGAAAGCACCTAAGAATGTTTGCCTATTCAAGTGTGCATTTGTTCCTCCGCTCTACCGTGTAGTATCTATGATAAACATTCTCCCGTTCGCAAAAATGAAGATGAAATTTGCAAAACAATTTGGAAGTCACCTTGAATTTTCAAAGGACGCGCCCACGATGCGGCAGATCTTTTTATTTTAATAACAAAAAATTAGCCTCACCCACTCCTTATTATAGAGCATGAAAATGTAGTTCTTTTACTATTTTGTCTTTTTTAGGACACCGGTAATGGGTGTAAAAGGTTCGGTCACGATAGAATATGATTTTCTTACTATTACGGGTAACCGTACCGTGACCTAAAAGATCTATTGTGTTCGCCCAGTCTCCTTGCGTATCCTATGATCGTTTTTAGTGCGGAGTACCGAGGATACCCGTGCGTTCGGACAAGATGTAATGGGATGTTTGTACGTCTTTTCGCAGACTCTGTACAAAACGGTGTTTGAGATACCCTTTGTTTGTTTGGTGATATATAAGGGAGTTGTGTGCCATGTAGAAGTCTCGCTGCTCCGTACCTTTACGGACTGCGTGCTGCACTGGAAGATTTAAGAAATATTTTCGCTTGTATTGCTTGTCGCGTGGTATGCTTCACACTTCCTTTTTCCGTGATCATTGTGATATCACGCTTTTAATATGGTTCTTCTTCTTCTCTCGTTATTGTAGTTAATAATATATATATTTTTTGAACTACATTATGCATGCTTAGTTGCTTGCTATAGCTTAATTAATTTACGATGTCACTTAATTATTAAATTTGCTTTATAAACACGAGCAGGCATTGTCGAGTTATATATAGACAAAGAAAATTTGCGCACTAATGTATGGTTTTCTTGCATGTTAGAAAAAAAAAGGGTAAAACTTTCATGCAAGAAATACGACCTAAATATTTCTATATAAACTTTTCAAAACGTTTCCATGCTTAATATTTTGTAACAAGAAAATAGTATAGCGGCGTAGGAGTGAAACGGTATTGAAGTGATAGCCCCAAACTCATTATGAGTACGACCCAAGAGAACTTAACTGCGCTTGAGATTTGAACCAGCGAACATTTACTTGGTGAGTCGCAGTTCTTAACTTTTCGGCTGCTTAAGCGGAACTTGTGTCATAGAGAATATGTTTTATAGGTAAAATCAACAAATATTCGCCGATATATCAAATAGGGAGAAAAACTCCTCACGGGCTTCTAAAGAATGTTGTATGTAGGTGTGTTGAATTTCATTAATAATTTCCAGATTGCATTCGATACGATTTCAAATTTGAAAAATATTTCTATTAGATCGGAGCCCAGAATTTTTATAAAGTACTCCTGTATATTAACTTTCCCGATACATTTGCAAAAATCGGAACTATAGTTTGCAAAGACGATTCCCAAAGAAACAACAAAATTGATTTGACGCGTTTTCTTTTGAAGAAGATTGCAGCGGGGATGTAAGAAACAACAATTACTGAAAAATCAAATGCACTTTGAAAAATGGAAACGCGAACAAATGAAATTCTTTACACCGGCAATTTTCGTTGAAAAGGAAGAAATATTTAATGAATTATCATGATTGTCGCGATCTATTTTACTTAGGGGTGAATCAACTGCAAGGTAGAACAAACATTTAATTAACTTTTAGCAAAGATGAACATTTGCGGCAGAGTAAAAAGCAGCGGTAAGGTTAACTTATTACGAATATTTTTTGGAAGATCTTTATATGCCAGTCTTCAAGAAGAAAAGATTGCAATTGATTCGTGGATGCAAATTAATTTTTTTTATCTTCATGACGACTATACTCGACGGCTTGGCATGATTTAGCTTACTTTCGATAGCAACAAGCAGAAGACCAAAAAGCAAAGGAAAGGCTTAGAGATAGTGGTTCAGGGGAAAAGTAAACATTTTTTTTTTTTGGTTGGGCGTAGGAGAAAAAAAGGAACCATTTAACATTACACTTGATTTTCTAGACTGCAATTTGAAGAGGAGAAAAACTTATAAAGACTCTCTAAGTAGGGTTTTGAGATATTTTTCGTGATTCCAAAACGAATGTAGTTTGAGCTTTTCGCGCTAACATAAAATAGATTCAAACGTTTGATAAAGGTTCCGAGAGCATCGTACATTATGCTTTGCAGTTTATGGAATGAGGTAATAAGACCTAAGCTTTCAACAGCTCACCATCATTCTTGAGATAGAGTCGTGCAATTCTTAGCTGAGAAGCTAGTCCACCGTGTTTACCTTATATTTTTGTCTTAAATAAAAGATGTGAGTAACTTCACGTTTGACTCTCGGCTCTGCTAAGGTAATTTGTAATTGATCGGTAGTGAAGTACCACCATAATATATATATAAAAACTGAACGAATATGTAAAAAATGATGTAAAAAGTGAAATTATATTTTATTTAATCAATAAATTCAAAAAAAAAGAGTGCTTTGTTACAATTTACAATAAAATTGTTGTATAAAGTTGCAGGAAATGTACGACATGTAAGTTGTGTTATAAAAAATTTTAGAGAAATATAACAATTCTAGTTCTCAGGTATGCCTTAAAGAATGCTGCCAGTTATCAGAAAAATCGAACTTCAATATCATTTTCGGGGTCCATCATCCATATACACCTTATCATTGTGATGTTCCCCATGTCTACCTTTCCCCGTACACACACTAAACTACGCTAATTGCAGATGATCCACTTCCTCTGTTCTTCATTATTTTTCTTTGCATAATTTTCTAATATTTTAAGGGTGTTTTAAATACAGAAAAATGAAGAAGACGAAAAAAATTCATATGTTGTTACTATTCTCTGAAAAAAGCCGATCGTTGTAAGTTTCGCACTTGATATCATGGCGATTGATAGCGATCCGCCTACCAAACGCGCCGCCAGGAGCTTTAGTTGCTTTAAAGTTTCCATGATTTCCATATAAACTTATTCATGAGAAGGTAGGAACAAAAAAATGTTTTCTCATTTACGTGTGACATTTACGAATGTCACACTATGAACACTGCAACGGGAGAAAGCGATCGTGCAACTTTTGCTGACACTGCAATATGAGGATATGATCAGTAAAGTGTAATTTGTGGTTGACTCGCCTAACGGAGAGGTCGACTCTTTGACAGACGTGCTATCCGTTAGACTATAGAGCAGAATTTCTACAAACAACTTCCGGCAAAGTTTCTAAATTTAAAGAAAATATCAAACATTCAGAAAAGTTACTAAAACTACGCAACTAAGAGTTAATATAATTTTTCGTTTTTTAATAATTTCGCTCTCAAAGTGTACCGTTAAATAGAAATAGGATTGGGTTGATTTGTACAATGTGACTAGGTTACCACTCTCTCAGATTTCTTATATGACCCTTAATTTTTGTACATTACTCTACCTGTGGTATAAGAGCATATTAATTTTGTGCGGATGTATGTAATACCCCGAAGAAGTTGATATACACCCGCCTTTTATTATACCGATCGATTCAGAATCATTTTCTGCATCTGCATTTACCATTGTCTGTCCGTCTATCCATCTATCTGTTTGTCTGTCTTGTGGTTCTCGTATTCAATTTGCAGGCTACAACTTTTGCGTACACTAATGTGTTTTGGCCCAAGAACGAGAGATACTAAAAATGGTTCGGATCGAACCACTTTTTCGACCATTTTCCATGTAAGCCCCATGCAAGGTATTTAATGTTATGCAATATCATATTTTGTGATTTTGTGCTGGTAATTACACGTTCAGTTTGTTTTGTATGCGCATTTAATAATCATTCAATTGGTTTATCTCACTTCACAGGAAATCTTAACTTGATCGAGACATTTTAGCAAAGATATAAGGCTCGGAAAAGCTGCTTTATTGGGCCATCTATACTCACTTGGTTAACGTTATATAATTTCAAATATTATTAAATAGTTTTGAATATAAATTCAAAAAATTTAATTATTAAATTAAAATTTCATCACAATCTTGTACTACATAAGTAGAAGTATTCTCCCTTTGTCAAGTAAACCTTTGTATGACGTAAGGAGTGAGGAATTCGAAGGTTTTACTTCATATGCAACAGGAACAAAGGACGTAGTTACTGATGATTATTGTTTAAATTACTTTCGCGTTTCTCTTAGGAATGAAATTGTGCAATAGAAGTATGTATGTGTTCATGTGTATCCATAAATTTTCGTACATATATAACTTTTCATTTGAAACACATAAAAGCTTTCTAATGAATTGTTTTCAATACAGAATTTTATACAAGCAGATCACAGTAACCGCAGGGAGGTTGTTTAAAAGGTGGATACTGGGTGGACGACAATGTCTTGTGCGATAAACGGGCAACTCCGAAGGCTATCGACGATGAAAAAGTCAAGTAGTTTTTTTAAAGGACTTCATTGACCGGGAAATCATTTCTATCGCCGTAGAACATTTAGCCTAGAAGCTCCTATGTATAAGCATAACACAACGCATATTGGGCCTAAACTTAAGGGTATAAAGGATGCTAGACGCATCATTACCATCTAGCTTGATGCGGTCTTTTTGATAACTCTTTGTAGTGTTTACGATATATTGAAAATCTTGAATGCTTTCCCCGGTACAGATATACATGCACATCGCGTGATAATTATCAATAAAAATATATTTTTGCATTTTTCCAAAACAGTAATGTTTGTATACGAAGGGCTTATCAGAAGTAATCTATGTGAAGAAAGCCTAACTTTTTAAGGATTAAAAATATGTGGGCTGCACTTATGACGATTACCAAGGTTTTATTTTTTGATTAGGATGAAGGATCCTGAACAGATATTTGGAGATGGATTACATATCTTACATATATTATCCAGTCATTTGGTGTATTGTGTGACAGTTTAGTTTTAGGCGAATTGTGAAATACTCTCGCATTGCGCCAATTAAAACGTATTCGGGAGGCACATAAAAAGTGGGACCAAGTCATTTAGGTCGCAATAGTTTGTCCGGACATCACTGCCAATAGAATCAACAGTAGTTAGCTATAACTAAAGTAATTTTCTTTTCCACAGTCCTTCGAAACGATTTTACCTAAAATCAGGACTGCTGAACATAGTTTTCACGTCTGTTGATTAAACGCTTGGTCACCTTAATGTGTATATAATTATACATATATATGTATTTATGTATTATATAGATATGTTTACCAGAATTGCATGTAATAGTTATTGGTTGGTTACTTTTATACAACGATTTTTGCTGTGCATTAAAAATCTACAGTTTTTCTTTCTTTTTTATAAGTTCTTCCATCGTACGTAAGCAGAAGTTGAAAGTAATGCAAAACGCATTGTCCGCTCTCTAGTTAAGCTTCTAAATTAAAAGAAGACATTGATGAATAATCCCAAGGATACATAGAATTCCTTTCTAAAAAAAAAATTCCCAGTACGCTTGCTGAAACGTTACAGAACGACTACCAAAATTTCATAACATTTCCATCGTATGTTCCCGACTTAAGGTAGCTTTAGTGAGAGGAATTATGTTAATTCGCAAACAATGGCAAAGTCATGTGTCGCTTGAATATTACTCTCCCTTGCTAGAATTACTGATGAAATTCAGTATTGGCTTAAGAAAGTGTTATGGCAACTATCCTCTTTCAATAACAACAAGTTATCAATGGTTGCTGGAGGAGGAGGTGGTCTTAAAGGTGCTCGTAAGCATATACGTAAATGGTAAATTCTGTGGACACCCAAAGGAGCTGGTTACACCGGAAAGCATCGAACAAATTCTGAAAATTATTCTCGATGATCGGAGTTGCTGACGTCAGCTAACTTTTAAGATATCAAAAGGCGGTGCATTCATTGTTTTGCGTGAAAATTCGTTGCGTAAACTGAAACGTAGTTCGAAGATCTTTCACAAAAAGCAGTTCTTCTATAAAAAATATAACGAATTATTAGAGAAGCATTGAATTGATTATATCGCTCTTGAAGGAGACTTATGTCGATGAGTAAAAACGAATTATGAAAAGAAAGTTTTTCTTACTTAGCACCGAAATGAAGTGAAGTGAAAATGATCTCGAACAAATGCCGCCAATTAATTGACATCGACTAATAAGAACTTATTTGGATAGAGACACTAATATAAAATCACTAGTTTGCAGAAAATATTCACGTGGTTTATGCATTTTCTTTTCACTCCTTAAAGAAAAGACATTTAAAGACAAAAAAAAAAACCCTAAGTTCGCATTTTATGCAAACTGTAGCTGAGAAACGATAGTTTAGGGCTTTGCAGGTCTTACGAAGATGTTCAAAAATGTGCAAAGCAGTTAAGTTCCTGTTTATTAATAACCGAAGAAACAATTTGTTATTGTTTAAGTTATGTACTATGTAGAGCTCTGGGCGCTCACTTCTTAATAGGAACAATCACAAACGTTGCTTTAAAAGTTTTACAAAAAGAAGGAACAAATATGCCTTTATTTAGCAAACAGCCTCTTTAATACCTTACAAGGTATATTAACTTTGTGCGGATGCATGGGACAACAACGAATGACAATTCAACCCATCAGCCAGTATATCGATTGGTTCGCAATCATTCGCTGAGCTGATTTAAGCTTTGCCAGTTACCAGTCTATTTCTGTTATCGGTGGGCTTGCCCCTCCCTTTACCTGTCTGTTGCTCTATCGGTGTGTCCCTCTGTCCGCCTGTCTCTGTGCCTGTCTCTTCGCATGTCCGTCTGTCTGGTTCAACTCTATCCAAATATTTTTGTGTTGAACATACATGGGGTGATTCTTGAGATATTTCGGGGAATCTTAGTACGTTGATGTTTTTAGTCTCAAAGATGGAAAGAAGTTATCACGCAGATCGGATCATTTTTGCGGCCATTCTCTATACAACGTCTTATTTCGAAAAGGTCGTTGCATGGGAAAAATTTGTAATTTTTAAAATTTTCTTAACAAAATTCGCTGGATAATAGTATTTCGAAAAATATGGGTTGGATGGGCCAAGCTTTTGAATCCTATCCCATGTAGCCGTCCTTAGGAAAAGTAGATAAATATTCATTTTTTGAGCGCTCAAGAAAAGAAAACAAAGTCATATTTTAAGCATGTCATCAAAAAAAGATGCAAAGAATAATCAGATCTTTGGTAAGAAAACTAATTTTGCCATATTTGGGCCACGTTAGTTAAAGATGTGGATACGTTCCGGAAATAAGAGCTTTCATGGAAAGTGTGTCTTTACACGTAAGTAAGGCATGGTTTTTGGTATTGTATCACAAAAATAAGTGAAGACTTGTATTAAGCGAACTGGTTTAGGACAGTAGTAGATAAGCTATGAGAGATGCCTCCTTTCTACTCAGCCCATTGAAGCATCTTTTATTGACTTTTATAGGCGTCTGAAAGAGCTGAATATTGTTTCTTGTACGCATAATTAAAATTTTTCTAAGAAATACTCTTTCACAAAATCAAATATGAATGCATTGCTTTACATCTCTGCACGAGCATATGTACTTCCACACACTTGTATAGCATTGATGGGGAGTTGATGTTGAATAACTGGGCAAGTGAATCAACATTTTTGCCTCTGGGCGCATTCACGACTAACATATAAATTGTTCGGTTTCATTCTGCACAGTCAACGCGAAGCGGGCGGTTAGACAAGACAAACTCATGCATGATTGGATGGATGAAATGGCTGCTTGGTTAGTTCTCGGTTGGCAGGTTAGCTAGCTGATGCTAGCAGATGCACTTAGTCAGAAGGAATTCTTTCTTGTATGCTTATAAGTATGAAGGTGTGCGTGTGAGTTTTGACAAAAGGTTCCTTATATGTATATATATATATATTTTTTTTTTTTTTGCTCAAATCAAATCATTATTAAACACATGTGGTGGATGTATGAGCTTCAACTAGAAAATGATTCTGTTTGCTAATAAATTTTATTGGTCGTCAGTCAAGGCAAAGGCTTTTTTTTAAGTTTTTGGTTTTTTTTTTTCTCTTTTTCGATAAGAATTTTAAAATACTCATCATAGGTGGTTGCGAGTTTCAGTTTCATAGCAAACACACACACACACACATACGCGAGTTTACTTATTTAAATAAACAATTTTTTATTTTTAGGAAATTTATTCAAAAGGTAAAAAATTAATAAGAGCCGGCGTATATGTGAGCACAGCGGGTGTTCGGGTAAAAAAATAATTTTCTGGGTTCAAATTTACTTGCACATGTACATTAATACGCATAGCGGAGAGAATATTATGTTTGATGTTTTGTCTAGCCGTTAGTCCCAATCCCTTCAGGCTAGTTAGCAAATGAACTGAATATAGCAGAAGTGATTGTTTTTACGGGTGACAGGCAAAGAAGAGCATCATCTCGCTATATAAGTTATATAAGACGATAGGAAATTCGAAGATAATTTTTTTGTTTTATTTCATCTAATTTATGTTCTCTGCTTACTTACGACGACCAGTTTAAGACATTTCGTTAAATAAATATTTGTTTTATTGGTTTGCATATAAATACAATACAGTTGAAAATAAAAAAAAATAAAAAAAAAATAAAAAAAAAAATTTATAATATTAAAATGAAATGAAATAAAAAATTTCAACTTTATATACAGCAGCGCCTAAGCAGTCATCTTTATCGATACCACATATATATATATTCAACATAAACAACAGCAACAACAACTATAGCAATAAAAAGAATAAACGAAAAACGTCCAAGCGATGCGGCAGCTTGATAATCATCATCACTTTAGCATTAAGACCCCCCGCCATTGTGTATGCGGGGGAAACTTAACGATTTAAATGCAAATAAATGTAATAAACATTTTAAATCAATGAATGAGTGAATGAATGAGTGACTTGCCTGGCTAAACGTAACATCAAATAACAACCATAGCGACACTATAACTCACTAACGCACACAAACTTTTCACATAAATATAGACACAAAATGCAAATAATCCTGGTTTCAACTTGTTTTTTACTATACATTTAAATTTTTTTGTTCTTCTTCTTCTTCGTCTTCATTTTTTTTCTTTGCTTTTTTTTTTTTGTACTTTTAAAAATTTTTTCAAGTTAGTGTCTACTTTTGAAAAGTATTAAATTTCATTAATATGTTTAAAATAAAAGAAATAAATAAAATAAAAATAAGTATAAAAACATGAAATGAAATAAATTAAAGAAATCAGACGATAAGGGGGAGGTCAACGAAGAGATTATTCTTTCATATACATCTGTATAAAATATCAGCGTTAACAGTAAAGGAAAACAGCTCAAGAATATATTGAAAAAATAAAAAATCAACTTAAACGTGTAGGTGTGCTCTTAGTAGTTTTGCTACATATATAAAAGATGAGGGTGTGTTCCTCTCCCTCTCATTAATATAAACTGCTACGAATATTTAATGCGATATTCATGCTTTTAAACGAAATATTTTATAAGCTTGTCTTTCGATTTTTTGTATAAATTTCTTATAGCGTATCTCTCTTCTATATTGTTGGCAGCATTAATATTCAGTAGTTTTGAGTTGTCATTTAACAAATTTATTTAATAATAAATATTTTATAACTCCTTAGGTAACTTTACAAACCATCAAAAAAAATAAAATAAAAATAAAAATAAATAAATAAACCCAACAAAAAGAGTAAAAGGCCTTTAAAAGGCGATCGCATGTATGAAAGCACTACCACCTATAAACCAAATCAAGCCCATCCATAAGTAAAAGAAACATAAATTACATAAGTAACAGCGATAGATTTAACTTACGGCGAATCTTGAATACCCACCACATGAGACGCGTGCATTAGATTTCAATCTTCTTTTTTTTTTTTTTTTGATTATGAATAAGCGACTAAATTGTTTTCTTTGAATCCAAAAATCCAAAAATTTAGCCCTCTCTCCACGCTCTTCCGACACCTAGCAAAGCTGCTACAATACAGCAGCTTAAACTAAACCATTTCCTTTTGCAAGTCCTACTTGGGACGGGCTAGAGATCTATCCAATATGTTGCGTTACTAGCATGTTAGTACTTTAGTTTCGTTACGTATTGTATTGGTGGGTCGTGACTTATTTTTTGTTTCTAATTTTTTTTTTTATTTATTTTCCTAAATTGAATCGATTGTTCAAAGGATGTCGCCTATATGTGTAACACGGTGAAGGCCTTAAAGAAATGAAGAAAGAGAAGGAGATAGGGAGCGAGATGATAAGGCCGCAGCCTAGTAGTTCGTGCCCAAACCGGCCTTTATCGCCACTTACTATACTTACAACCGAGTCTTCCCAAATCGTATTGAAATTCGAATCCGCGAAACCACGACTTTTATCTACTCGGCTATGCCGAAAACCTGGCAGTGGCTGTTATTCGATCGATAAACGCATAACAGTTACCAATCGGACGTACACATTCCAAGCTACTATCTCTGTCTCTCTCACTCTGTTTTTTCCTGGCCATCACCGCGTTGAATGTATAGTTGACATCCGCTGACTGATCGATAATGTATATATAAAAAAAACAAAATTGCGTTATTCGGCCCAAATTGTTTTGCTCATTTACTCAGCAAAAAAGAAAAGTTTCATAAAGCAACAGAGTCAAATATACAAGATCTCAAGCCTCTTCTCGACACGATAAGAAGCGATAGGTAAAGAATTCTCAAGAGAGAAGATATTGTTCACTTTTTCTTTTAAATGACTAGTCACTCAGGTGGATCCTTTATGTGGAAGAGTAATGATGATTAAAACTGCTAATAGTTACAGGAGTCGGGAAGAAAGACGTTAAAGAAATGAATGGGCGGATGCATTTGCCAAACTCGATATCACACTGATTGGCTTTACTTGCATATATTTTATAAAAAGTCTGACACTCATATAAAGATGTTACAAAAGGCACGACAAAGTAGGTTTCTTCTCATCCTACACTGGTGGACATAACAAAGAAAAAGCAAAATCAAAGGGATTTTTGACAAAGTTAACGTTAAGCTCTAAAATATATATGATTAAAATTTATGATGTTAACTCACACCATTTTTGTGTGTGTATGTATGTAATAAGTAAACACTTATAGCAGAGATTTTTAACAATTTTTTCGAAAATCTTGTGGGAGCATTTCGACGTCATATTTATTTCACAAATGAAACCGCGAACAAGTTTTTTTTTCTTCACTTCATTACAAACTTTTTCAATACAAAGAAGAGATCATGGAAAGACTTAACTGATTTTCAATCGATTTGTGTATGAGGAATAGAAAGATTTGGTAGTCTTTTAAATTAATTTGTATACGGACGGACTGAGAAATATAAATCATCTGTTAATCGGTAGTGATCAGCTAAGCATATTTTATTGGGGTCTAATATGTCTAGAGGACTTTGCTGCAGATATCAGCAAGATTTTCAAACCTGTCTTGTGGTTTAAAGATTTCCATTTAACTTTAAAATGGTGCACGCCTAAAAGAATAACGTAATCTTGTATTTACTAAAAGGAGGATAATTTTTCTAAATCTATATGAAAATATAGAAAGGATTTATCGATATTCAGGCTTTTACTTATAAAAAAAAAAAACTCGCCGCTGTTTCAGTTTTCGGAAATTTGATTGACAAGAAAACATGATTTGATGTTGTGAGATTCTACGAACATTTTCGCTAAATTGTGTAAATGTAGTTACGACGACTTCAAATGTGTTCCCATCAATTAACGACCTTCGAAATCTTGGAAATCTCAATAAGCGAACAATAAAACGTTCACTTGCGAAACAATTCACGTTCACTTAGGTTACACTTAGACCAGTCCGTTGTCAGTAAGTGTAACCTGGAGCAAAGAGTAAAAAAAGGGTGTATAGGGAGGCTATGCGAAAAAATGTTTCACTTAAGCGATGTTCTCTGTAATTAGATATCCTCTACAACAAAGGTGGGCAACTTTTTTCGCCAACGAACCAATTTTAATTTCCATATCACTGTGGAAGCCGAAACGAGGTCCTGTAGTGAACCCGTTTGCACTGTTACTAAGTGCGAATAAATTGAATTATTTGAAGTTTTAAACGTAGCGAGCCGGGATCAACTTACCCACAATCTGTGTCGTGCTTTTTTAAGAAAAAATAATTGAATGTAATTTTTTTTTGTATGCAAACAATTATAACATAATATAAGTGATGGATAACGAAAGCTTTGCTTCAATAAACCAATGTTGGGAACGGACGCCATACGCTTACGTATATTAACTTAGGATTTATGCAATAAAATATAAAAATTTTATTCTTTTCTAACCGAGATAAACTAGTTTTTGTGTTAATTTAAAGAAAGAAAAAAAAAAAAAAAAACCAATAAAAAGTTGGTGGTCACTTCTTTTTTTAATGAAAAAGCAAAAATTAAATCATTTATTTATAATTAATTAATAATGTATGCGTAGGTTTAGGTGTGATTAGGATCATTTATATTTTAATTAATATAAAATATTTTGGCTTTTATGCGTATAAACAAATATTTCAATTTTCCAAGAAGTTGCTCGCTGGGTGTTCTCCGTCGATTTATACTGATTTTTATAAAAAATGACTAATTGGAAATTTTTATAACTTATTTTTATTTTATGTTTTTTTTTTTTTTGCTCTTCTTTGTAAACTTTTTTATTCTTAGTTTAGCTATTGATAAAAAGAGATGATGTGCACAATCAATTCTTTCCTTAAAAACACTTTACAACTCTTACTGATGTTTTCATAAATTCTCAGGTAATACGATTTCGAGAAGAATCTCATTTAAAAGGGGAAGCCATTGTAATTTTTTCAAAAAATGCATTTAGTTTTGCTTAATAGAATCTTCGGATCTTCTAGAACACGTATAAAAAATGTTCACTACCCACACAAAGTTTTTTCCTCACAATTTTTGAGGTACCTTCCAAGCTCTACGGCAAGAATACTTGTATCAAATAAGTTGCAACCGGGAGGTTGTAGTTTAATGTCTTGCCTTTCGATTGCTGCCTCCTCTAATGCATCAACGGATATCTTTGTAGTCTTTATGTTCATTTAAAAGCATTTTCAAAAAAAATATGTATATATGTAAATATGTGTATAACTCCATGAAGGTAATCTTCAAGGATATATGGCCGAGGGCGATTTCCAACTTACCATAACTTAATTTTATTTTAAAAGTAAAAGTTTGAAACAAACTTTTTGGACTTCGTTCCGTTATTCAGCTATAGATTTATAAATGTTGTTTGTCATTTTCCAACCATTGCGCAACATATAAAGTGTACAACGTGCGATTCTGTCTTTGACAGATGCGGGAAAAAAGGTGCTTTCGAGTAAAACAGTGTCGAGAAAAGAGAACGAAAAGGAATATTTCAACTTGGAAGGCAAATTTTATGGTCCCCGGCCGAGTATTACAAAAAATAACAAAATATTTATTACGATAAGAAAACATGTCTCCGAGAGTTTCTAAAACTTTAAATGCAGCATAACTGAAACAATTTTCATTCATTTCATCCAAATTTTTTACAATATCTTTAAAACTACATTTTCTGAAGGAATACGTCGGATTTTTTTTGGTAAATGAATTTAAAAATTTTTCAATTAGAAAGAGTCCGTGTTTCATGAAATCTACTTTATACATGAAAGCTTGTTAGAGTGTAAAGCAGCTAACTAAGTAAATGTGTGCTGGTAGGAAATGGATCTCTTTCAAATGAAAAAATCTCTTCTCACCATCTCGGATATAAATTAGACTAGAACAAGACTTAAGCTCTCAAGGCATAGACTCTGCAGAAATTAAAAGCTCACCTTGATCATAGGTGACCTTACAATTAGATTATTTAATCACCATAGTCCGGCATCTTACTTTTATATTTGAAAACGATTTGAATACTTTTTGAAGAAGAAGAAGAAGAAAAAACTGAAAGTCAAATTACGATTACCTCGCCATCGTTTGGCATTCTACGTTTATAATCCGAAAAAGTTATCATTGTTGTTGATTTTACCAGAAGAAGAAGAGGATGGCTTTGCCATTGTCTGCCGTTCTACATTCAAAACATTCACTTTTGAGAGTTTCTGAATTGAGCATGAAAATTTTCCGTTTATATTTTTATTTCTAATATTTCTAATCAAACTTCGAATGGAAGCCGAAAAGTAAAAAAAAACGAGAGATTAGTGGAAACGTGTAGCGACATAAGAGAGTGTTAAAATATTTTATCAAAACTTAAGAAAAAGGGAAAATTTACTAAAATAAAGAAAAAAGAAAAATAAAAGGAAATGTCTGGCCAATGCCTCTCCTTGATACCGGTGCTTTATTATGATGATCTCAGTCCACAAGCGCGTAGTTGTTGTATGCTTATCAAAGTGCTCGATGTCGATGTAGAACTAAAATATATCAATCTCATCAGTGGCGAACATTTAGGTGAAGCATATAGCAAGGTACGTAAACGACAAAGCTATAGCGATATTGTGCTTAACGCGGCTATTAATCAAGCCTAAATCTTTGCATGCAGATTAATCCTTCGCGTACTGTGCCTACTTTAATTGACGGTTCTGTGACTCTGTACGATGGCCACACAATAATGATATATTTATGTGATAAATATGCTTCGAAACACGGTCCACCGGTGATGCCTAAAGACTATTTAGGACGTTTGGAAATTTTCAATCTTCTCTTCTTTGAAGCCTGTGTACTGCATCGATGTCACAGTCATTTATTGGTAAATAAATATTGAATTAATTTGTTTACGATATTCATCATACATGACATTATTTTTCTTTTCCGTAGACCGATATACTGCTGCATAAATATCCGAACTTTGCTGTCGACTATCACAAGGGCAAAATCATTGATTGTTATAGTGCCTTAAATAGTTTCTTAAGTGATCGTACTTTCCTAGCTGGTCATTGCGTAAGTGTCGAAAAGAGACTCATTATGCTTGAAGTTCTTTATTCCATAAATTTTGCTGCATCTGCTGCTAGGGATATATGGTTGGATTATCTGTTACCAGAGTACTTAAAATCGATTATCTGGCAATAACGTGCGAATGTTGAGAGTTTTACATAAACGACCGAAAGATATATGCGTCCGTCTGTCCTTTCATATGGCTGTTGTTGGGATAATCAAGGAAGACACCGTCGTCATCTAATAGATAGACAGAGAGAGAATGTTAATCTCCATCGTAGTTTGTTTGATGTACATCAAATGGACGCGATCCGCACCAAATGTGCGTTAAATTCATATGTCCCTATGTTTGCCCTTTAATAACCCTTTAGTCGCTAAACCAGGATTTCTTACATAATTAATTGCTATCCGTGACAAATATTCGAGTGCCCTTAAGTTTGTTCTCTAGTAATTTCCTAATTTCAGAGCAGGACATTCTCGCTTAATTAACTTGCGCGTGAGATGATTATCATTTCCTTATTTCTTTTAGATAACTATAGCGGATTTCTCCGCGGTCACTACTTTAAGTGCCTTAGATTTGCTGCTACCAATAAACATAACTTATTGGCCAAATTTAAAAGTGTGGTTTGAGCGATTAAAAATGCTACCATGGTATAAAGTCAATGCGGACGGCATCGTTAAGCAACGCGAGGTACTGGAAATTGTCGGTAAATTCCCTTTCCCGTCTCCTCTCCAGCAAAGCAAAGTTCTTAAGCGGAAATTTCCATTTCCCTGTGATGTGGACTATAAGCAAATATTTGATAAACTTCCAGAAAAGAAGTTTGGCGAACATGAGAAGATTGAAAAACACGTGCATTTCAAAAATTGTCAGAAAGCCATTGAGTGCTCTCTATCGCAAGTGGCGACCGAGTGTGAGCGAGACTCATCGTCACTATTGTCGCAAGGACAATGTGGTGATAAAAACACCGCTGATGTCTGGTATTTGAAAAATGAATCGTCGTCTTAGTTTTTAATAATTTTTGCTCTTCTGTTTGCAGACAAGCCTTTAGTGGAATTCCTTAATTAAACCACACATACACGCACGTACAAGTAAAGAAGATCCGATGGGCATTCGTTTTATTCCTGTTTTATAGGTGAGCTGTAGCCTTACATGGCACAGATCGGTTTGAGACTTGCCAGTCTGAATACTTTATTTCTGCTGACAAGAGAAAGCGATTTGCTAATCAATCAAATCGAATTGAAATGCCATAGCGACTTAAGGTTGATTGAGCAACGCTATTACTCGTGGTAAGACTTTCCAATAAGAGGCTAAACGAGCTTTCCTCAGTAAGTCTTACAAAATCCTTTGACTTGCGAATCTTTTTGCTATGCTGTTTCCAAGCTTAATTGCAGCTCCTCTTCAATAACGTTTCTATTTTATTCAATTAAAACCATCTATATAACAATCATTCAAGGAAAGCTTCTAAGCCAAAGTAAAAAGGAATCTAAGCCACACTCGATTAATTTGATGAGTCCGGACTACGAAGAAAGAGAGGGAGAGAAGAGCTTTTTCTGATATTTTCGGTTCCATTAAGTTAAACTCCAATTATTAGGGTGGCAAGAAAGAAATATTAGTGTCTTGTCTTTCTTTCCCAATCGCGTTGATTTGTATCAGTTATTTGTAAAAGAAACGGACACACACACACTTAATGGGAGAGAGAGAGGGAGACCGAATGCGACATGCAATTTTTCCGATATTTCTTTGTTGGCATCCTATTACGCATAATATACCCGCACTGACATTCGCATGCCGAATAGACGCAATATATCGGTTAACGGAGAATAATAAAAATTATTTATAAATGAATTAATTTAGAAGAACATGGATTTTTCTTGCACAAGAGTTGCGGGCTTTTGCGTTTAAAAAGAATTTTTTTTATTAACAAAATAATTTGATGATTACTTTTTGGAAATGAAATCTAATCTGTCCAAGTATTAAAGAGTTAACTTATAACGTTTTTTCTATTTTGGAAACGCGATTGCGGTACTGCTCTAGCTTTTAGTTGCACGCGATGAAAATTAAAAAAAAAAAACACGTACTTTGGCTGACAGATTACTATTGGTTAGTGAAGGGTCGAGTAACGCCTCTCAATCCGTTCAGATGTCTCCCTTGGCTTTCTTTTCCTTCTCTTGTTGCTATGTGTTTTTATTTATTTTGTTCTTACTATGCAAAAAATGGTCTGCCGATATAAACTTGATGAGGGCAAGCAAATCAAGTAAACTCTTATTTGTCTGACGGTGAACCAGTAGCTGCCTAAAATTCAAGCGAAAACAGTAGCCCAATAAAAAAGAAAGAGAAAGAGAAGCTTGCCCCAATGAACATACACATAAAAACACAGAACGCACACATATTTAAGTTTGATAATATTAAGGCATAGGGCACATGCTAAAGCACAAACAAAATGAAGTCTTCTTACGGCTTAGAGTGATAGTAACTGTTTTTATTTTATTTCGAAATTTTTTGTTTGTGTTGGTGCGATTTTTAAAGGTAAGAATCATCTAATTAATATGTAGATGTTGAGTTGGGGCGCGCACAAATTCGCACACGCATACATATAAAATTACACACATATATATACATATATATATATATATATATATGCCCTCTCTTACGGTAGCCTTTTATTTGGACATAATTACTAACACTCCTTAGAGCGAGATTTTGGCATAAGTTGCCGCCTCTTTTGCTTTTTTTCCTCTGCTCTATTCTACGAAAAAGGCCTAAAAACGTCTCACATCACATACAACTCAAATTGAGTCGGAAAATATCTCTCTATATTACGTATGCACACACACGCACTAAAAACTCTAAAACTCTCTACTAAATAACTTGAATGAATAATGAATGAAGGCTGAGTTTGAAGCTAAATATGTATCATAGGCTTATAGAGAGAAAAAGACAAACAATGGTTAAGGTGTCAACGTTCCGTTTCACTTTGCTGTGAAGTTGAAACCATGAATGTAAACACACCCGTGAGAGGATGGCTAGCTGCAACGCGCCGTAGTAGTAGTGAAAGATATTTTTCCTTTTTCGTTTTTTTTTTTAATATTGTGTATGCTTTGTTTTTGAGTATCGGATACGACTTAACGCTAAACACAGCTCATATAGTTACATATATACAGTCAAATGCATGAAGCAAGTGAAGCGAGACCTATTATTTAATCCAACCATAGCATAGAATAGTGCAGAGCAGTGCAGACAACAAAGTCACGGTGTACGAAAAAAAAAAAACCAAAAATATTGAAAAATAAAACAAAATCCAAAAGGTAATCAGAAAACGACGGCGCAAAAGAAGTGATCAGCGCGATTAAGACTAAAACGAAAAAAAAAAAAAAAAAAAAAAAAAACAATAATAGTAGCAACAACAACAAAATTGTAAACGTTAAGACAAGTAAGTTGTTATATGAATGTGTGTTTAGTACACGACGCGAAACAGAAACAGTAACAGTAACTGAAAACAGTAACAGCCCGTTTTGTGATCATTCATTTGCGCGTTCGCTCGTTCGTTATACGGAGAAGCAGAAGCCGCTCAACACGGGCAGCCGTTAAGTTGAAATTTCGATCGTAACTTTGCAGTTGACTGTTGCGCACGGAAGCGTTCGGAAGTGGAATATATTTTATTAATAATATAAAAGCTGTTGTAGTAGGAATCCAATACCAGGCACTATTATCATCTTAAACCACAAAACGCCAAAAGTAAAAAAGAAGGAAAGCCAGCATTATTACAAACTTCAGAAGCTTACCAGCTTAGTTCGTTACCAAGCACGCAGCCAATATCACGCATAACCGAAAGCAAACGCTTAAATGTTCCGTATAAACATTTTGCAGCAAATTTTTTAAATTTAATTAAAAATTTTTATTTTAAAATAATTAATAGATTTATATTAATAACGGGCTTCAGTGTTGCTTTAAAGTAATTACATTTATCACTAAAAAAGCATTAAAAATTTCCTCGTATTACGTTTGAAAAAGTCAAGCTGCATAACAGGTAAGTTTTATAAAAACCTTTTTAATTATAAAACATTAATTATATAATAAAGCATTAAGATAAAGTTTGATGTCGCAAAGTGCTAGACTTTCCGTAAGAATTAATTTCATCAAGAAATTCTTACAGTGTAGCGCAGCATATTTGTTCTGACTCTCTCTCGTTATTAGCCGATCGTTGTTTTGTTAAGTAATGCTCGACTTAAATCTTAAACTTCGTAACACTTTGGCTTCGGCTACTGGTCTTAAGCACCACCCTCTTTGTTGCCTTCAACGTGTGTTGATTGGATTGTTTTTCTTGCCTTTATTTTCTTTTTGCTCTTCATATACAAATTCTCGTTCTCAAAGAAATTTGCATATTGATCTCGAACTGCTTTAACGATATTTCGCGTACAATGCAGATGATGAGTAATTTATTTTACTCTTTTTTTTTTTTTAGTTTAATTTGGTTGCATTTGTTGATGTTTTATTGTTATTTATAACACACAGCTTGCGGTTAAGTCGTTGTGCTGACTTTGCTTTGTACTTTACTTACATGTATTCTTAAGTGCATCTTATTTACATATCTACCTGTTTGTCTGTTAGTGGCTTAATTTTTTTCTTCCACCTGAAAATCGCTAAAGTAATTATTAACGTCATGCATTTGTCAGTTGTTTTTAGGCAGCCGTTAAGTTAACATCATCATCGTTATTATTGCTATTGCAATTAGCCAAATAAAATGTAGAGTGAAATTCAATATAAAGTTTATTTTATCAAAACAAAAATATTCCAATAAAGTGCTCCGTACAGTTTAGTTCAGTGTTAATTGAAAAGAGAGAAGAAAACATCCTTTTTAATGTTTGTTTGCTTGCTTGGTAAGTGTTGCTGTCCTGTGTGTACGAACAAATTTGTTTCATTGTTTCCTTAAAACCCTCATATTAAGTGCCTGCCATCGATATATGCGCTCTTTCTTTCACTCCTAAGCTTTTTTCTATATATGCATGGGAAAAAAAAAAACAAAAAAATGTAATGCTTCGCGTAAACAGTAGCCGTAGCCATATTATTAGTGCCACACTTCAAGGAATGTGCACACGTACATGAAAGTGTTGTTGTATTGGCAACCACTCTCTTCTCTTTGTAAATGTTCTCATTGACTTTATTTTTAATTGTTGTTGTTATTTGTGTTTTGTATTCATGTTTTTCTTTCTTGTTAAGCCACCAGTTTTACGCGTTTTGATTGGTTTCAGTGTATACATGGTTTTCTTTTCTGTTGTTTGTTTTTTTTTTTTTTTTTTAATATTTTTATTTTAAAGTCAGCTGCTTATATATGAATAGGCGATGATCGGGCAGCCATTTAACGACGGCATGTTCATAAAAAGAAAATAAATTTAAATATAAAGACATGAGAGATTGCGTTGTTTTGTAGATATGTGTAAAATGCACAAAAATATCATCCGGCATTAATTTTAAGTGAACACTAAGGATTTTAAAATGATAGGCGTCTGTATTGGCATTTCTTGTTTTCTCTGCGCGTTACACAAACTGAATAGAATCTTAAGCCGAAACAGTAACATTCTCAAATCTTTGGTGCAGTTCCTCATGAAATTTTTGCCTTTTGATATAGTCCTGTGTGACCATTAACGTGCCCACTGGTAAATGAAAAATTTCTCTCCACTGTTGCTCTCTGCTCCTTGTTGTCATGTAAATACAATTTAATAATTTATTGCACTTTAATTAATTTCTTTTAGAAATACCGCAATAATTTGCCTTTAGTGTATTATATAGAAGTTTATGATCTAAAAAAGGCAACTTGAATAGGAGAAAGGCGGGCGGGGATCCTTGAATAGTTGTTGCCAGAGAAATAGTACAAAAGATTTATATTTTCATTTAAAATATATATTTTTTGTTCGATTTGAAGACTCATTCATCGTTAAGCAGTCAGAGGACAAAGATAGGAATTCTTATCGATGTAGTTCCAATGAAAAGCAATCAAACCTTGAAATTCTATATTTGGCTATAAAGAATTATATCAAAGCCGTCTAAAAAAAATTCATTCATTTTTTTATTTTACTAACGTACAATACGTACGTAGAAGACTTGCGAGTATCTTACAGATTAATTACTATTGTTCATTATATAAATTGCTTTGTGCAAGGGTGTGGAGGAAGTTTACAATTTCAATAATTGAAATATGCTTAAAACGATTAAATTGTTTTGGAAAGTTTAACATATTGGACGTAGGGGTCAATTTGTTGTGCTTTAAAAATGTTATTCAAACTTTTTTAAATGTTCTTAAAAGAATGAAATCAATTCTGTTAAGTGAATGGAAAGATTGCTCTTAAATAAATTTAACACACGAATGAAATAGCAATACGTGGTCTTTAAGTGGGATTCGTGATATAAGGGCGTTAGCAGTGCTTAGGCGTAATTTTACTTTTTTGAATATTTTTTGAATCATTAACGTATATGTTGTAATTGGATTAAAATACGATTCGTTTTAATCGTAAAGCAGAATATTTTCTTTAACGATACGAGAAAATTGTTTTAGTGAATTCATTGCTCAAAATATTTTACTTTCACCCAATCAACAATGGTCGCAAGAGAAGCACTGATTTATTCATTTGTTGTTCATTTGTTTAAATATTATTTTGCTGTTATAATTTTTATATGTTTACTTGAAGTTACTCTTGCAGGCTTGACTATAAACTCAATTCTGAGAATAATGTTAAAAAGCTTCTCTAGTGATTAAAAGCCTCATGGGTTGTTTGTAATCTCTTTTAGTACGTAATTCAAAGCTAAGGTAACTTTATACCCGTAGCAGAACTCAAATGCGTAGAAAAATGTTGTAGCAATGATTTATTGATAGAGCAGAATGATAGAGCGATTTACTTATGTTTACTTGAAATTAAATGATGGAAAAATTTATTGCTTTCATTAAAACATACTTCAAAAATTAATTTACGTTTATTGTACAATTGAGATTCTCACACAAATCACCTAAAATCCAATCAATTTATTTATTTATTTTTATTTTTTTCTCACCATACATTTATTTATATGTACTCTTGAAGAAGCTATCTTTCGAATTTGCTGTTTTGGTAATAAATATAAAACACTTAAAAACAAAAAGAAGTATAAAATCAGTTTCATTATTTCATTAACAAAAACCCATTTAAACTGTGAAGCCACTGACCGCCTCTTCATGGCTGCATGTGTAATCAAGTATGTCCTTTACTTTCAATTCAACTTAAAGACGGTATCCTTTTCGATATTTCTTTGATTGCATTGTTGAATTGTTGAGTCCATTTGATGGGAAAAGAAAATATGATAGAGGAGACCATAAGGGAACCTAGCATGTGGTCTTACTTAATAAACTGAATTGTATTTAATTGTTTTTTAATGGAATTTTCTAGGAATTCTGATAGATTATAAAGAAAAAGAGACAAAGGTAGAGAAAAAAGGAGTTAAAGAAATGATTTTTAAAATTTCTTTCTTTAAAAAAGGAGAAAAAAAAACATACTTAACGCCTATATGGCACTTTTTTTTTTTTTTTTTTGAACAATGTGTGTAAGCACCTAAGCATTAAATTGTTACAGGTCATCCTGGTGTATAGCTATAGCGGTTTCTAAAGGCTTGTTTGCTGATTTCTTTGGTAATATATCAAATCGTTTAGATTGAACTGATTTTTTGATTACACTTATATATATATATATATATATATATATATATATATATATATATATATGTATATATATATGTGTATACGTTTTGCTTTTAATCTAAAAACTGCTAAATGCTGCGTCCTTTTTCTGTAGTATTCTTGGGAAACTAATTTGATTAGTTTACGCCCTAATCAGCTCAAAAAGCAATAACGTCAAGTGCATTATTATGAATTTTTGGATTTTTTTGTTTTTTTTTTTGCCATATACGTATATATATATTCTTTTTGTTTATTCATATTTTTTCATTTCTCGGAAACCAAACTAATATTTTTGATCATTTTCATAGATATTTATATATTTGTATATATTTAAATATATTAAATATATAAAAAATTTATTCATTAGTAATAATTAAAAAATACGCGGAAATGTAAACATCTGCAAGTGAAAAGTAATACTTTTTATATATATATACATATATATATATATATATAGTAGTATAGTAGTATAATATATATAGAGGAGTAAATTTGTCGTGCAATACCACGAAGGTGATTAAAATTAAAGAAAACTTTGTCGGCTTCTCATGATGATGATGATGATGATGATGATGATGATGATGATGATGTCTTTAATATTTTATGTCCCATTGTTATTTGTTAATTATGGATGTATGGCTCTGCAAGGATACATATAAAAGTGTAACAGTTTATAAACTGCTCCGTTTTATTATTTTTTCTTGTTTTCTTTAATTAGATAAAATGCGCCTGCGCATCACATATGGGAGATGAAGCGGAATATTAATTACATTTTGTAAATATAGTTCATCCAATAATTACTCTTGCTTTTGAATACCGATCAGAAGTGTATTCGAAGAAGTGCAATCTGATTTAAAATGCATTCCGTTTGAAGAATATTGTGTTTCTTGTATGCTGTCTACCATTTATGTACAGCCATAGAACATCCATAATGTACAGGACCAAAATGCTAATTAAGCCAACGGTATTACAATCACCTCGTACCACCGTCAACACTACCACCTCCTCCACCACCACCACAACCGCCACCTCCCCCACTACTACCATCACTTGCTTCTCCTTCTTCACTATTGTAATATAAGTTGTTTAACAACTAGCATATGTTTCATTCTTGTATACCCTGCTTTTTACAAAGGCCAGATAAACCACATAAACCGTATAATTGTAGAACACAATGACGTGTGGCGTTAGGTTCTCCTCAAAAATATATAAGTTTCTTAACAACTTTGTAAATGTTTAATAACTTTTTATAAACTATTATTAGGCAAATTTTTTTTTTTTTGTTTTTTTTTTTTTTTTAGATTTCACGCGAATACACACACGATTACAATGCAATACAACAGAACCTTACACTGTATACACTACAGTTAGTTACTCAAATAGTACACACTCGGCGGCGCAGTTACTCGCTCTTCTCGCGCAGAGCAATAGATTAAAAAAGAATTACGCTCTCTTCGCTGCTTAAGTATAAGTAATATGCGGCGAGCGGATAAAGTTTAATACTGCGTGCGTGTGTATATTTCCGTTGATTTGTTTATTTTTCCTCTTGTCTTGTTCTTTACATGCATATATACATTTTCATATATATTTATATATATATATATATATATATATA